>ANSM01006323.1:0-13981 GCA_000347735.1 Cercospora canescens BHU | reverse complement strand
GCCCTCGTACCCCGCGCCGAACCACTCGCCCGCTCTGGTCCAGCCTCCGCCCATGCTGAGTAGTTTCATTATATCCCATTTCCCGTACGTGGATCCGCGCACGAGACCGTCGGCGCTGCATCATCTCTCCACCCATTCTGCCGAGCTTCAGGCGACTCACATGCAACCTGACGACGGCTAAACAGCCCGACCCAGACGCAGCGCCCTTCGCTGCCCCCATCCGCCGCGTGACGACACTTGGTCTGCTCTCTGCTCCTGGTCTTGACCAATTTAAATCCCTCCGGACCCGCCGCCATATCGACATCTTCGCCTAACTGGTTTTCGCCAACCAGGGTCACAACCACACAACATCGCACACATGGGACGAGCAGAGCGCGAAGAACGCGAATCACGCGCAAGGCAAACCGTTGCCCGCGCAATCCCAGAAGCCCTCCGGTCCAGTATCAAGGCCAAGCATGGCGTGATGCACAGCGAACTCATCGACGACCCGCCGATCGTATTCAAGAGCCCACAGAATGCCGCGACAACGGTCCACCCTTCGCACCTCAGTGTCCGCATTGAGTCCGGGGGCTCTCTCGATGTCGCACGCAAGATCTCCTATCGCCATTTTGTGAACTCGGCCACCCGCAGGTCCAGCGAGGAGCAACCCAATGTCGGCGTGCACAACATGGGTTCGATGACGGTCCGAGGCGGCGGCTTCTTGCGAGGCATGGGAGGCCAGGAGGAGTATCTCTGCACCCGGACCACGCTGTACGAATCCCTCAGCGATGACTTCTACATGCTGCCCCTCAAGGGTGGTGTCTACTCTCCCGACATCCTGGTCTTTCGCGACGATCTCGCCGAGGAGTACAAGAAGAAGCAGCGCTTTTTCGTAGATGTCATTACCGCGGGGACATTCAAGCACCCTCGTGAGGGCCGCTCCGAAGACGTCGAGGGTTTCTGCAGTTGCGGCGTCAGCTATTGTGACGAGCACAGAGGCATCATGATGCAGAAAATGAAGGCCGTGCTCCGAATAGCGCAAATGAAGGGAACCAAGCGACTCATCCTTGGAGCATGGGGAGTAGGGCCTCTGAACCACCCTGTCGAAGAGGTTGCAAAGCTGTGGCGCAAAGTCATCTCCGGGGCCCAGCGACAGCGCAGACCCAACGTCGAGCAGTGGGAAGGCATCGACGAAATCATCTTCGCACTGACCGAGTCATCGCAACGGAAGGCGTTTGAAAAACATTTCCACGATGTCATGACGTACGAGCCGCTGGAACGCGTGGATTCAGCCACGACCATGGATGATGAGATGTATGCACAAACCCCGGACGCTCATCTTGTCCTCAGTGCCCAGAACATCGAACTTCGCATCGAGGAGACCAAGAACGCTTACTCCAGGGCCCGACTAAAGGAGGAGCTGAGAGCTATCAACCATCAAATCGCGAACAATCGCAAAGCTCGAGCCTACAAAGACGATGACGATGCCATCGAGAACGAAGACGTGGAAGACGACTTCGTCGTGGCCGGCTACCCTGCGTCGGATGGCGAAGAAAACACTTACTACACCCTCGCCGATACAACGACAGATTCCGCTTCAGATGCCGAAGATGCCAGGTCTGAAATTTACGAATTCCGATTTGGAGGACCAGGCATTTCCGACTCCACCGCTGATGAAGACGATGAACTTGACGGCCACGTTTGGGTAGGATACGCGAATTCCCCTCGGTATGATCACTCCACTGGCTGGTTCCATGGCAGTATCGATCAATTACACAGCATGGAAATCAAAGGTGGCAGACTCCAAGAATCGGTTAGTCCGCGCAGTCCGCTTGCGCAAGATTTACCGGGCGAGGCAAAACCGCAGCAGCAACCGCTTCCCCCGTCCAGTACTGTCGATGGTCTGCTAGAACGATTTCGAAGAACCGATGTTGTCGACTAGAGCGAGTAGAATCCAGCACATCTTTTTTCTTCTCAGCGAACCGGATATCGGAAAATTTCAATTTCCTTGTATTTTTGAAACAGTTTCGTTCAAGAAAGCAAGCAAACAAGCGAGCAAACAGTCACATGCATACACAGCACAGTCTCATTGAGCGATAGGAGCACTGGGTGGAGAAATTTAGATCATTTTGGCATTCTGAGATACCGCATGGCGTGTGAGTGGAAGGGACGGCAATCGAACATGTTCGGAAGCGAAAGCACACATCTCCTTTTTTTTTCTTTTGGCATTGGTGAGAGAAGGCAGGAGGAATATTGGACACACCACAGTCTCGTATTGAGACTTGCACGTAGTTGATCTCAACTAGAACAATGGAAAGAGATTCATCGTCGCGTGCAAATGATTCCCACCGCGTGCTCGTGTCGATGCAAACAGGCCTCAGCGCCATGGTCTGTGTCTTCTGCTCAGGCCAGGTTTTATTAATCTTGCAGCTGTTGCGACTTCGCGAGCAATCAATACCCGGATCGAGCAAGTCCGAGCAAATCTGCGACCGCACGACGGACCTGCAGCCTCTCCTCCCCGCACAACAACAAGCCTGCAACGATCATGAAGGCCTTTCACATTGAGCTCACAAGATTCAACTACACGTTGCACGGCTGATCTCAGAGTCCAATACACCACTGACAGGATCGAAAATAGAACATTCAGGCCGCCAACGCGCAGGAGGATCGTGGTGGCGATCCTTCGCTTTCCACGTCGAGGTGCAATGGACGGCTGACGACGCCTCTTTGGGTAAACAGGATCGTGATCCCTGTTGATTCTTGTTTCCACACGTTGCTGGGCGAAGAAACCAGGACTGGACTGGGAACCGGATTTTCCAGTGAAGTCTGGAACGGGGCGCGTGCTGGCTGGAGCGGGCGATGTTCTGTCATTGGCGTGGCGACGTATCGATGGTGTGATGTGCGTTTGCGGGCGCTGCGGAGTATACATATCGAGCAGCGCCCCGTACCACGTCGTGAGGTATCGAGGACATTTTGTGGTATTGAGAAATCCAAGTATCTGAAAGGAGCAAGTGCACCTCGGCGAGGGCAGAAACGGTGGGACACCGCGTCAAAGATTCTACTGCACACACTTGGCGAATCAACGCTGGGGGACGGTCGGAAACACGCTGGCCAGCATGTGGACAACGACGTCTTTGGTTGTGGCCAGTGCAGTCCTCGCAGGAGCGCAATCCAATGGACTCGCCGCCTACCTTTCCTCGGTGTGCACGCCAACCAACTCAAGTGGTCACCCCGATCTCAACGTTCCGTGCAATGCAGTAAGTCTCTCTGACTGGGCTTACTGGTCGCAAGGATGCTGAATATGATTTGCAGGTCTATGCCATCCAAGCTCAGTGTATCTATGGCCCTGCTTACCTACATGATCTTTTCAATCTGAACGACAGTTCTCTGAATGGCGGAAATGGAAGACGGGATGCAGTCACTCAGGCGCAAAGCAATGAGGGCGACGGGCCCCCAGCTCAGAGCAACGAGAACCAGCGAGTGTGCATCTGCGAATCGCAATTTTGGGACCAACTAGCTGGATGCGTCGCATGCTATAGAGCCCACGCTCCGGACAGCGCCATCCAGGCGGACATACCGCCAGCCCAGCTGACAAGTGCCAGTTCCTCGTACTGCGCGGCTAGCGCAACCGCTTCCGTGGGACTGGCAGACTATCTCTTCGGACTCGCCGATGGTCTTATAGGTACTGCCAGCGGCTCTGCGGCCGCGGGGACAGCGACTGTCAATTTTAGAGACCCGATTGGCAATAAGACCGAAGCCAGTTACTATTTCACCGCGGCGGTGACAGGAAGTGCCGCTTGGTCCCTTTCGCAACCGACTGGCGAGAGCTATGCGTCTCCAACTTATACCACCACAAACATTCAGGACGGACAAATTCGCCCGACAGCTTCCGCGAACAACGCTGACGCCACTCATACACCTAGCAGCAATAGCACCGGAGGCGACTCGGACTCTTCCGCTTCCAGTTTCGACAAGGTGGGAGCGACAAGTTTGTTCGGTCTTATTCTTTTGGTGGCTTGGCTTTGAGTGTGGATGTGAGCAGTGTTGGGCGATTGAATGAATGAATGACAGCGCGGCGTTGGAAAGGGACCTCTGTCTCCGCGTTCAGTGAGATCGGTCTTTGCATCAGCGTTTGGAACCTCATCCCAAGTTTGGGTTCCCGTCCATAATGTCTTTCACGGCCTGAGCTGCCTTCTTCTTCCGCTCTTCTTCTGGTAAACCAGCACTCTGCTCTCTCACTGCAAGTAGCTTGGACATGAGTTTGTCTAGGTCATCGACTTGAACAGCTTGTGCTGCTGTAGTGAAGCCCTCTTCGTTTGTGTCCCTCTCGTCCTCTTCATTCAACGCAGCCTTCATGCCAAACAGCTCGGCGGTCATCTCTGCCTCTTCTGTGCCAAAATCTCCAAAGTCGTCTGCGGTGAAGTCCAGATCATCCAGGTCTGCTTCGTCATTCTGCCCAGAAGCCCATTCATTCGTTTCGAGAACTTCCTTCAGACGCTCGAAGCCCACCTTTTCACCGAATTCATTCTTTCCCGTCGCGCTGTAGTCCACGTATTCAAATCCGTACTGCATGCACAGATCTTCTTGCTCCTCTTGACTCGCAGGCGCGTTGCTCGTGGCCTGCTTCCCATGTGGTTTCGCTACTGCCAACAATGTCGTATCCAAGGCTAACGAGTGCTCGTCCAGCACTTCACGTATGCTCTTCAATGCCTCTTCGACCTCCGAAGTGATCTTGCCATCTGCATGCCGCTGGAAGCAGTATATCCATGCTCCGACCTCGTCGACAACTTCCTTGGCCTCCGGTTTGAGGAATTCCGTTTTCCACGACTGTGTATCGGATACCTCGTCGATCCAGATGGGCACCTTCGCTTTGTAATATGCGGTCGCGGCATTCCATTCGTGCGTCAGTCCAGCGGTGGAGCCGTCAACGTGCGGGTCGGGAGCAGAACCTGTGAGGTCTGGCAAGGCGTTAGACGTTTGTTGTTCGATATTGTGGCTGGGCTGGTAGCGGATGCCTCGCTCACCTTTCACAACGTCCAATGTGCCGGACTCACGCGTACCAAGCAGCAGAATACGCCGCGAGTGTGTGACGTCCATCTTGACAATTACGGGAGACTGAGAAGATCACATGTTGTAGGTGGAGTCAAAGTCAAGAGGTGAAGGTTGTGCGGGAAGCGGAGGGACCGTATCGTCATCACAATTGCGGTATGCTGCATCTGATAGTCACGTAACTGTCGCTGCAAGCTGACACAACTCAATCCTGTCTCGCGCTCCCTCGCGGTCGCATTTCCAGCTCCTCGAGCTATTCATGGAAATGGCACCACCTCGTCGCCTGTGCATGCTACCTCTCGGACCGCAAGAAAGAACCCGGGTTATAGCGAGTCTTTCTCGTTCATCCAATTGCCTCACTATTGAGTGCTCCGCAAATCTGCATCGTTCTGTAGTCTTCTACCCTCTGCCGCCTCGTCCTGAGCCACGAGCGCGGTTCACTGTTGCTCTTCCTCTAGCCAAACCAACACCACGTCCTCGAGCATTCCGCGACCTGAACATCGGCGCGTTTCTGTTCAAAGTCAGCACTCCGCCCATAGGATACTCTTGGAGGCCGCGTGGTCACCATACCTCAACATATCCGGTACGATGAACAATCGCACGTGCGAACCTCGAATATAGACCCGATCGAGGTGTGTGACGCGCCCGTCGCGTTGTGTGACATTAATGTTCTCCAATTGGCAGTTCATGTTGTCCTCAGCTATCAGCCTGTCAGCTCCCATCATCTCTTTCGTCGTCATGTGTTCTCCAGTGCATCTCTGACTGCCTTCAGTGTGGGCGCACCTTCGATAAGCTTTCCGCGGTAAGTCTGGCCAGAGTCGATCTCAACCGTGACTTGATGTCCCTAGCGCGCATACCGTCAGCTACAAAGTCGTCGTGTAAGCGCAGGTCCGCGTGGAGTGGTTGCGGAGTGACACTTACGGTGGCCTCGTTGAGGAGCTTGATCGGGATGCCGATCGTAGAAGTCATGTTCGCGACTCAATATTTGTGGTCGCGGAACGCTTGCAGGGAGTGTCGCTGATTGAGACGATATCGTTGTTGTGGAGGAGGTGGAACGCGAGTTGCGTAGTCGCAAAGCCCAGAGCTTCACTTTTCTTGCGCTAGCGCCATGCCAAGCTTCGTACCTGATGCCTCTCGCTTTCACATGCTGCCTCGCAGCTGTCATCCAACTCTGCTTTTCCCAATTGCATCATGAACGTCTCAGCGACTGTCAACGTTCTCCGGTTGTTAGTCAACCCGTCATTATGCCTTCCACACCACACCATAGCGACATTTGACCAGCTACCAGTCCCCCTTTCACAAGCCTTCATCAAGCCCGGCTCGGACAAGAAACCGGACATCAGAGCTGTAGTCCTCGACAAAGATAATTGCTTCGCACTTCCCAAGACCAATGTCATTCACCCACCGTATACCTCCAAATTCGAAGAACTTCGCAAAGCATATCCAGGGTCTAAACTTCTCATAGTCTCCAACTCTTCGGGGACGGGATCAGATCCCGGTCACGCAGAAGCTGATCTACTGGAGCACAACACGGATGTGAAAGTACTGCGACACAGCACCAAGAAGCCTGGATGTCACACTGAGATTATGGAATATTTCCGCAGCCAGCCCGAGACTGGAGTGTCGCGAGAGAGTCAAGTTGCCGTAGTGGGGGATAGATTGTTCACAGATGTCTTGATGGCCAACATGATGGGAAGCTATGGGGTTTGGATTGAGAATGGAGTTAAGCAAGATTATGGGCTTGTGAGTTGGTCCCAAGACATGTCTTGCCACGAAGTCATCATGACAAGCTAACACAATGGTATAGATGACGAGGGTGGAAAAGGGACTTCGTATTCTTCTGCTAAGACGAGACTACGCGCCTCCGGAGCCCAAGAGTGACTTTGAGTGAATAATGCTGCAAAAAAGTTGTCAATCTATTTACCACAGATCGCCTTCTGGACATCGCTGAATCTCGTGGATCATCGCGCTCGACATCTCAGCGATCCCTTCTAGTCGAGCACACAAGTCTTTTTCAGCTGGCCTCAGTGTCCGAGCAAAAACTCTAGCATCCATCATGTGCTTCATTCTCTATCCGCAATGCGATCGATGCCGTTGGCCAGAAATCGGTAACATCCGGGGCGTGAAGTTGTGCAAGACATTCGAAAAGGTCATGCTGAATCGAGACAAGCGAGTTGCGTACGCTGGCGAAGACCCTTCTCCGCAGAATTTGGCAGACTGGAGATGTCTCGGATTGTACACCTTCATCCGCGCCAGAGGCCCTCAATATGATATCTGGATTAGTCGCGAATGCCTCCGATTTGCTCCAGAACAAGTACCCTATCTTTGCAAGCACTGCAAGGATAGAGATGCGCAGCTTGATAATGCGTTTGGCGTTCTCGCGGAAAACGCAGATAAGTGGGCAGAATGTGTCAATTTCGATGGGCCATTATTCCGCTTCGTGGAACAGGCTGCGGCACCGGACATTCCTGCTCAACGTGCTACGACTTTCGACCCGGCAGAACTGGAGACCGAATCCAACACGAATTGGCAAAATCTTTTCCAGCCTGGTCCATCGACGAGGAAGTCTGCTGTCTCTGCGGATGCTCAGAAGCCTGCAGTACGAGTGCCAGACCATGTCCCATAGTGCGTGATAATCCCTCAAAAGACGGTATAGCCGTTCCATAGCAAAAATGCGAGATTCATTATCAGGCTGACTACAGCGTACCACTTGTCCAATTCAATGACACTGTAGACCCAGAAGGTGCCAAGTGGCGGCGCCCGCTTCATCACCGCAAAGTAGCCGAAGGAGTTACCCACGTGAATCAAATAGCACCCTGATCCGACTGCAGCACAGAGAAATAGTAGCTGCCTCAGCACGCCAAGCTTGTACGCCAGATCCGACTTCATCATCAAAATGGCAATGAACAGAACCGGTAAGATGGTACCGGATCGCCGATAGATCGCGGGCCAGATGATTTCTTGCGCGTATTGATTGTATATCATGACGTCCAGCGTGAAATGCAACATGGTCAAACAGATGGACCAAAAGAAAGCATTTCCAACAGGTCCAATGGGTTCATTGTCTCCTAACCCAACATCGAGAATATTGCCGCTCTCGCCTCGTGGAATTCCATCGGAGTACTTGTCGTCGAAAGGCTGGCCCTTTTCCAGAAGTTCCTTCTTCTGTTCGTACAAATCCAGTAAAGTCGTGCCTTTGGCTGGGCCAGCATCGAAGTCGGGCTTGACCATTTTGAGTTTGGGCATCTTCGTGGGTGCTTCGACAGGCTTGCCACTTTCTTTTGCGGCAGCCCGCCGCTCCTTCCGGTTTCTGGGCTTGTCGTCCTCAGCCATTCTTGCGTAGAAGCAGAGTGAAAGAGTTGCGCAAAGTGCAAACGTGCAGCGTGTACTCGTCCAGGCTTGGCACGGGTGGCTGGAAGCGGCTAGGGCGGTGCTATTTCCAGGATGGTCGTTGCTAGACAAGGATCTTCCGAACGCCCCTTCCTCTTGTTTGCGCTCGCCCATCCAAGCGCTGAAACACCACACTCGTTACCCAGCCCCATCGTTCGGCCTTCCCAGCAGCCGTTGACGACTCCAGCCAAGCACTTATCCACGCATTGATAAGAACGCCCGCTACGCATACCAGCCGACTGCGAGTCACCAACATTTCTCCGTCCGACCACTCCGACCACGCCCACCACCGCACCGCGCCAAACGTGCGACCAACACCTCCACCATGGGCTTCGGTGATTTTGTGTCGATATGCGACAAGGTCCCTCTCCCGCTATGTCCTCTGGTAGGGCCCCCTTCGCCGATCACAGGCACCCATAGTGTGCAGACGACGTGCTACGCGCGATCCATCGAACTGGCAAACACGATAATATTCCAAGGCGCGACTGGTTTCGCGCACATTCTGGCGCTCGTCATGTTGGTCGTCATGATCATCCACGTACGGAGCAAGTTTACAGCAGTCGGTACGTGCAGGAGAGCTGGGATACTCGCAGAGTCTTACTGCAGCTTATGGCTGACCGCATGAACAGGGCGCAAAGAGATGACTTCTTTCTTCTACCTATACACCTTGCTCACAATGTGCTCTCTGGTGATCGACTGTGGCGTGGTTCCCCCATCAAGCGGCGCGTACGCGTACTTCGTGGCCGCTCAGTGTGCACTGGTGTCGGCAACGTGCATCTGCCTGATGATTAGTGGATTCGTCGGTTTCGCAATGTACGAAGATGGCACGACACTTTCGATCTGGCTCATCTACGGCTGCAGCACCATCATGGCCCTCATCTCGTTCGCCGTGTCACTTCTGACATTCAAAGGGTGGGGAGGACTTGGTCCAGAGAGCACAATCGGATTGTTCGTGGTAGTGTACCTGTTCAGTGCGATCTATCTCGCGGTATACGTCGTTTGTCAAGTGATCCTGGTCCTCGGAACTCTGGAACAGCGATGGCCACTTTTGCACATCATCGTCGGAGTCCTCGCTCTCATCATTGGTCAGGTCCTCATGTATGCGTTTAGCGAAATCATTTGCGAAAACGTGGAGCATTACGTTGACGGACTGTTCTTCGCGACACTACTGAACTTGCTGGCCGTTATGATGGTCTACAAGTATTGGGACAGCATTACTCAAGAAGATCTCGAGTTCAGCGTGGAGGAGAAGAACCACAGCTGGGAGATTCAAGAGCCGTTCCTGGATGACGACAAGCGCAACACGTACTATCAGGACAGTGACAGCGGGATGTATCACCAATCGGTGCAAAGGAGCTCTGCCTACGGATATTAGTTGGGTTTCTGCACTATCATTTGCTTGCATAGCGAGGCGTCAAGGACCAAAGGAATTACACCAGATGAATGAACATAGCTTACACTTTTATTAATGTCGTAATGACAAAAAGACGTGCTTTTGCGCAACGGCTCTTAGAACATGCTCTACGATGAGGAACATCCATCACATTTACACCCCTTTTCGTTTCTTTAGGTCGTTGACGACCATGTATCGAGAGATCCCGATCCATCCCCATCTGAACCAGCGCATCTGGCTGACATGGGCCGTGGTCATTGCTTGCTGCGCCTTCCTCACGTCCCCCGGCGAGCTTACCATGAGTAAAGGATTGGGGAATGCGCCCTTCTCTTTGGACCCAACGACAGCTGTCACTACGCTTGCCACAGAGTCCAACATGCTGCTGTACTTCCTCACGATATTCACCGATGTGAGCGTATAAAGCTTCACGGGATTCTCCCAACCCGTGTGCCGCAGCATCAACGTCTTCAGAAATGTCGTGCAGCCATGCAAAAGTGAAATATGATTTGGGTGGCCGCTGACACCTCCCTCGTCGAATGTGATCAGCACATCAATATTCGCTTCCGGGGCTTTGTGCGGAGGAGCGCTAGTGGCATTGGGAGCGAAGGCTTTGAGCAGCGTCTGGGAGATCAATTTCGCATCCCAAGTCGCCGTCATGGAATCCGGGAAACTCTTGTCTTCTATCACCAGGACGTGTTCTGGCTTGCGGAGTCCGAGCAAAAGCGCGGAAGATACGAGCTCCTTTTTGCGGATGTGGCCGAGGCCATCGGCATCACCGCTGCTGAAGCAGATGATGACGATTTGGTTTCCGAGCTCAGGGTTGGACAGGTAACGGATGGTCGGCGCGAAGAACATTGCTTCGTCGTCGGGATGGGCGATGACGAGGCAGATGCGCTTGCCGGTGAGGGTAGGGAATGATCTTGTCATGTACGCGGTGAAGAGCCATAGTGCCAAGATCAGGGCTGGAATCTGGTACAAGAGTGTGATCATCCTGGAGTGGCTTCGCGTGTGCTTTGCTTGTCTTGTCCTTGTTGACTGCTTCGTCGCATGTTCCGATTCCGCGCGCATAGATTCCGAAATGAGTGTGGTGGATTCAACTGTTTACCTTGTGCTACGCTAGCCTAACTGACCGAGCGCCCCACCGAAAGAAGGAGTTCGGCAAACTCTACATCCTTGTCACCGATCAAAATATCCTCCCCACTCGAGCTCGCTTCTTGACCTCGCGACTACAATTCTTCATTTCCACCAGGACGAAAGTAAAGGAATTGCAAGAACAATCCTTCTCGCTTGTACGATCTGCAGTATAATATCGGCGATGGGTCCGTGGTGTACCTCGATACGACCCAACTGGGCGTGCGTCACTGCTTCGCACGATACTGATTGCCACAATCATCGATGATCGTCTGCCCATGTCAAGCTCCTCACGAGCCCGTCGCCTGGGACTTGGCATTCACTTCGAATGACGATGTTGGTTCCGTATGCTGCGCCGTAGATGGTGCGGAACATGTGCGAGGCGAAAGAATAAGTATGGAGATCGAAGTATGCTCTCTCTCGTGGTCTCTTGGGTATTTCCCAGCCTCGTTACGATCAGGTGTGGCAGTGTGACATGACTGAACTTCAGAAAGAGGGACCGCAGCGACGTCCTAAGACGAACAGACTCCAATGGTTCTTTGTATGACTGCAAGGATGAGAAGACTAGTGAGTATTTGACTGGCCAACATAGTAGAGCGACGGGACCCAGATGCGCAGCAACAAGCGAGTATTCTGACTTTCATTGATCCTACCAAAGAGAAGCGCCTTGCGTGCAAGATTGACAGATGGCTAATGTATGCATACGGATCGTTGTGAGAAGTGTTTCGGCAGATGCAAGATTGCACGGCCTTGAGGAAGACCTCGACATGAAAGAAGAAACAGATTACAAGTTTTCGGTTGGAGTCATTTCTCCGTGGCTATGTACCAACAGCGACACGCGTTTGTATACCGAGGAGCGTTCTCTGAATCTGATACTTACTGGTCGCGTTCGCGGGCATGTTGCATGCCCGCTTGCATGTTTTTATAATTTTCAATGGGAGATTGAACAACGCAGTTTGGGGAAGAGAGATCACCGAGTCGAAGGGAAGACAGAGGAAAGGATTGCGGATGTACCTGATGAGAATTCACGATTCACATTTATCAGATGACGAAGCATCATGGCATGAAGTTGGCGGCTCTTGAGCTGCAGTCGAGGCCATCACTCCAACGAGCTCGGGCTCTTCGACACCCGATTGCGGGCTGTAATTGCCATCGGATGTCGTGTCTGCGTCGTAGGATAGTGAAGGAAAAGCTCACTTACGATCGCTATCCTTGCCGAAGCCCTTTGGATACTTGCGAGCGTGGTCAGGCTGGCCATTGTACGAGCGATGCTGCTCGCCGTCATACGAAGTGTCGCTGCTATCAATCATTTCATAGTCTGAGTCCTCACGTTCCTTGACTGGCTCTTCGTCCAGAGGAATCTCGACGAACTCGGAGCCATATTTGTTTCCAGCCTGAGCTCCTTCTCCGCCTTTCTCACCGCTCGTTTGTACGCCTGTCTGATTGAGGAGCTGCTTTAAAGTCCCGGATGCTGGTTGCCTCTTTCCTTCTGATGCGTTTGGTGCGCTAGGTCCGGAAGCGGATCTGTTGAACTGCTTGTCTTGGTTCTTGTCGCAGCCGCCGCCGCCGCTATTCTTGTCTTTGGTTGGTTCCGTCATCTGCGCGGCTCGGGATTTTGGATTTTTCTGTGCTGGGACATCCCTCGTGGAGATGGAATCTGAGACGGTGACATAAATGAGGAAGCGTTTCGTCGAATGATGCGTTGCTGGCGAGCAAATGATCTTTTCTTTTTGTCTCGATGATCTAGAATTCTCTGCTCGTGGCAATACAATGCCACAATCGCAATGGCATTTTCTCACGCAAACATGGCGGCACTTGCTGCTGTCCGTCGATCATGTGGACTTTCTATTGTCTCCGCATCCTGACTTACAATCATTCCACGGATGATAGTTTGCTCGCTCTATCAGCCGCAATCTCACACATGGCCTGCGACCGTTCACTGTCAGCGTGAAACAACCAGAAACATGCAAGATGATCCCAGCG
The DNA here is from genome assembly GCA_000347735.1 of Cercospora canescens BHU. NCBI lineage: Eukaryota > Fungi > Ascomycota > Dothideomycetes > Mycosphaerellales > Mycosphaerellaceae > Cercospora > Cercospora canescens. Next base: position 1,056 of record ANSM01006323.1, on the reverse strand, counting down.
TTCAAGGACTCACCCGAATAGCCGCCAATCTTTCTGCCTGGAGGTTGCTGTTTGCGATCCGTTCACGCATATCGTGCATAATCACCGATCGACTTCTCCCGTTCACGAACACGACGTATCGAAGGCCGGGGTACGCCTTTTCATATTCTGCATTGAGCATACGCAATTGCTCGGTTTCATCCGCATTGCCCTGCAGTTGTGCTTGCTCGGCTTGCGATTGCGCGCTCTCAACCTTCTTTGCGCCCAGTCGAGGATGCGAGCCGAGGATGCTTTCGAGCCACGCTGTGTCCGAAGATGAAGCAGATTCGGCTAGCTCAGTGAGTTGGACGCCGATGGCTGCGATCAGGTCGGCGTAGCTTGCGAATCGTTTTTCGCGAAGTAATGGGACTGAGAGTGTGTGGAGCTGTGTGCTTGGCTCGAACAGAAGGTCGAGGATCGCCGCTCGATCATCTGTTGGCAGATTTGGAACATCCGCCACCCGTGGCAACTTGGATAAACCCATGTCTGGGAGTCGTCCGGGGATAGGGAGAGTTTTTAATGATGTCGTCGCCGTTTTGTACTAGTTGTCCCGAAAGTTAGCAGCATAGCAGCTGTGCTTTATGACGGGGCGAGCTAGGCGGAGACGGCCAGCGGGTCAGCTTCACGCGGCCGGCTGCGAAAGACGAAGACATAGCAGCAGCGGGAAGTCCTGATGACAAAATGCGCATCTCTCAACACCACAACGGTCGTGCATATCGAGGAGCGCGTTGCAGTCGAGAAACGGCCGGTACTGGCGCACACGTGCGTGCATGTCTCACGACGGCAGTACTTTGTGCCGGTGGAGCACTCAGCACCGCGTGGCAGATGTAGTAATATGCGGAAGGGCCTGACGAGCGTGTGATCTTCAGGTCCGCCAGACGACAGATTAAATTGGCGTCGGAGCGCAGAGTGCCACGCGCCGAGCGATGAAGCAGGAAGTGAAAAGCACAGGCGTTTCGGTCTATTCTACTCGCAGACGCTGACGTGGTGCGGGACACGATTGTTCTCATCATCTCTGTCCCGCGCACCGGGGGGGGG
>ANSM01006322.1:0-22418 GCA_000347735.1 Cercospora canescens BHU | reverse complement strand
TGTGTGTGTGTGTGTGTGTGTGTGTATGGGTGGGTGCGGAAAGTATGATGAACAACAGCGCTGTGTGCAAGAAGGCGCAATGAAGCAAGCAAGCAAGTGGTGTGTGCGTGGGAAGTCGTAAGCCAAAAAGTCTGGATGTGGAGGAAAGGGAAGAAGAGAAACGGAAGGTCTGGCGAGGAAGATATGCCGCTGCTGTGTGTCCCGTGCGTCGCCATGAAACGTCACCACCAGCCTCCAGACTCTCTTTCGCGAAGCCAGCCAGTCACGATGAGTGTCATCAGATTCGGGAACGCCGACAGCGCGACACTTGCTCATGACAAAGCTGCAAACCATACGCCCTGATGGACTCGGCAGCATCGGGGGCCCGAGTGCATCGGCAGCTCCGAATTGCTTCGAAATACCGTCCGTGTATCGCGCCATCGACGTGCTGCACCGAGTCTACTGTGCAGTCGCTCATGCTCGTCTCCGTCTGCATCGGTTGCTTGCGTCTGTAGAAGACCAAAATCTGTCTCCTTCCCAGCACTGAGCCGTCTCTCCTTCAACAATATACATACATATATATTTATCGTCCCGGTGTTGCCACGGTAATCGGCTTCGCGATGTACTCAACCTGCCATCATGTGTTGTGCCTGTTCGTGAACACTTTCATCCATGTTGAGCTGCCAGGTTCGCATGGGCCCGTACTTCGAAACAGTATTTCCAGCACTCCCCATCGATCAGACGCCCGGGCGCGCCGCGAAAAAGCCGTCCATCTCTTCTGGAGCTCCTCTGGATTGAGCACGCGTTGCATGCCCTAGTGGGAAGAGGCGGAAAGGTGACTCCAGCATCCGTGTGGACGGTCAATCTTGATACACACAACAGCGAGGCAAGCGAAGCGACACCATCGTGTACAAGGGACATTTGGTGCCCGCCTCACGGCTTCGATGCTCACCGGCAATCGGTACAGATTCCACAAGGAGCATTGCGGGTCGGACAACGGTCGAAGTCTGCCATTTGGAGAGACATTTCATTCCTTCTTCGGTTGTATGGCCGACTGCCGCTGTTGCTCGCCCTCAGGCTTGGGCTTACTGATCTTGTCCACCTCTTTCGTGGACTTGAACCCAATATTCCCATCCTCCTTGAGTCCCCACTTGTTCACCTCCTGGCCTGTGATGACCCTTCGCTGCAGGTGCAACTCGACCACTTTCCTCCCCTTCTTCTTACTCTTCAACCCGTCATCATCCATGTCAAAGTACAGTGCCCACTCCCCAGCCCTCTCTTCCACCACGACAAACCCCTCGAATCCGTCGAACGTGATGCAGCTGTCGTTTTCGTCGCTCGTCCAGTCATAATCGCCAACATGGTGCATGATACTACCGGAACGCGCCGCGAACTTGCATTCGTATGTATCCTTGTCCACGTAGATCCAGTTCAGCATGGGCGGATCGACACTGATCGTGCTGACCAACCCGCGCGTGTACCCTCTATTGTCGTCTGGATACGCCAGATAGAACCCAGTGAATGGGTGATGTCCTACATGCGCCGGCTCTTTCGTCTCTTCATTTTTCGCTTCCACCCAGACCTTGGAGTCGCGCAGCGTGACAATGCCGTTGGTGAGCTCTGGCCCCAGCCCTTTCTTCTTATCTTCATCTACCCATGTGTCGACGTGGAACTTGAGCATACGCAATTGATTCGACGCGTCGGCGTTCACTCTCTTCTGCTCCGAAACTCCTTGTGCCACTCCCGTCACCACAGAAATAGCTGTCGAGCTTATGATGGGCAGCGCCGTTGCGAGACCAAATACGAACTCCATCTTGAACTGATTGTGGAAGAGAGTATAGAAAATGGAAAGGGTGCAAAAAGGTCGTAGACTTACATTTGTTCCGGAATTACAGCCACCTGCACGGTGGAGTTGCAGACACAGAACTTGATCCTGGACGAGCTATCGTTGACCCGCGTCATATTGCGACGGACTGGACTCCGTTCCTGGGAAAGTCTGCCGTCCTTGGCCAGCCACGCCGATGTTGCCCTCGTGGCTCCCATGCTCAGTCCTTTCTCCTTTCGTCTGCAGTGTCTCAAACATCCTCGATGAACGGTGACCGTCAAGCCTTGTCCAAGATACCTTGTCGTCGCTGGACAATGCTTGCATCTCCGTGACTTATCGCAGGAGCAGCGCGACGCCGTGGACTTCGGACTGGACGTCTTTACAGCGAGACGCAAGTGTCCTCGAGCAACATTCAGAAACGAGGATACTGTCAACAAGGAGTAGAAAGCTTCGATTCACGATCGACAATGTTTCCTGGACGTGAACACCGAAGAGTGCTGCTTGTATTCTTCAGCACCTTCAACGGTAGTAGCTCTGCAACATCTCACGGAAAGAGCAGGTAACCCCTAATGGACTCATCCTTCTTCGCTCCAAGATCCCATTCCGACACCCCTCCAATCCTCTCAAATACATCTTTTTCGACAGGATCGTCGCAACGAGACCGACCCCGTCATCGACATTCTCCACTCGAGACAAACATGCCTAGTGCCCTCAACGAACAACCTTTTCCCTCTGTCCAAGAAAGCTATACACAATCGCAAAGTCCTTCCCCTCGCACCTGACCGGCTTACTAACCACCGCAATGATGCTCCCTTCCCTCACTTCCACCCTCCCCAAGAGGAAATTGTCCCTGTCCACAACATGTTCCATCTCCATCCACGGATTGTGCACCAAATACATCCTTCCATCCTCATCCCACAAATTCTGCCCCGTTGGCGCACTGCCGACGATCATTTGCTTGAGTTGTCTGACCGTCGTTGTTGGCCGGACCGAGAGTTCGAAACTCTGTACTGCTGAGGTTTGGATCGTGATGTTGAAAGGCGAATTGATGAGAGGGAGAGGAGGCTCACCAGGGTGCGACGCGGACATGTTGGAGTGATTGCCTGCAACGTCCCAGGCCGGTTGGATGTGATGAATGCCATGGCTGAACTGAAATCGACGGAATACATTCCTCTCGAGAGCGTTTGTCTGGAGCAAACATGCACCTCTGACTGTCTTTGAGGGACTCCTTTCCAGCAAGGATGCGGTAAGAGTGAATGCGTTTGCTCCATGGTCCGTCAGCAAGAGATCGACGCATTGCAGAAAATGAGGTGAATGGTGGTTTTCAGATAGAAGATTTTCATTACACTTGACAACTGCGAAGCCATCATTGGAGATCATCTTCAATCATTCCGGGAAAGTGTACACTAAGTATAACAGTCGTACACCAGACTCACGCTTTCGGTGGTGTGTACAGTCAAGACAGGAACGCCTCAAGCGCCGAGCATTTCATCTACAATCGGAATCGTCTTCCCGCCGTAAGAGAACATCAAACAACGCCGAGCCCAAAGCTTTGTAACGCCAAAAGAATGCTGTGCAGACCAGGCCAGACGAAAACAATGTCGGGGAGCCCATGCCTATGCTTTGCTCTTCTTCTTCTTCTTCACAGGCTCGTCCTCGTCGTCAGCTTTCCGCTTCTTGGATTCCTTTGACGCCTTCTTGGCCTCCTTTTCGGCTTTCTTGGCAAGCTTTTCAGCCTTCTTTGCCTTCTTCTCAGCTTTCCTGGCTGCACGCTCTTCTTTGGATTCGCTCTTCGACGAGGTGCCTTGAAAAGTGGCAACCGTGTCATCGACGTCCTCTTCATCCTCGCTGTCATCGGCTCCCCCGTTCGTCTGGACTTCTTCCACAAGCTTGCGCTTCTTGCTGGAAGAGGGCTCCGCATGCCCGTTGGCAACAGCTGCTGGTGCATCGGCCGCGAGCCCATCGGCGTCGGCGTTATACTTGCGAGCCTCCTTGATCTCCCACTTGGCTGGTGCTGTTCTTTGACCGTTGGGCCCGATGGCTACATTGTTCGCCTTAAGAGGCTTGCCTTCGAGTGCTTGTAGTCTGCGCTCGACTGCTGCACGTCCTTGCACACCAATCGCTGCCTTTTCCTCCTCCGTTGGCTCTTCCTCTTCGCCCTTGCCAGCTTGTCCCCAATCACTCAAGGCATCCACGCGCAAACCCAATGTTGACTTTGTTGCGAGCATACGCGCGATCTTGCCCTTGTTCTTCCCTGACGCCTGTCCAATGAGTGATGCATGGTAGATGAGGCCGTATTTCGGTGTGTCATGCTTGGTCTTGAGTGCACGGAAAAGGGCCTTTTCGGCACCAAGGATCTGAATGGTCGATGCAGGTGACTTGGCGAGGTTCATCAAAGAACCGGCGTGAGCGATCAGTCGGGCTCCAACAAGCTCGCCGACAAGAGTAGTAAGGTTAGGCGCGATGGCCTGCATGCGTGCAGAGAGATATGACGAAAGCTGTGCGCGGTATTCGGTAAAGCCGACGACTTGCTCAGCAAGAGCCTTGATGTTGTCCAGATCATCATCGGTGATTTCTGTTCCCATGGACACCTCGGCAGCTGCCTTGACAGCGGTCTCGATCTCCTCGGGAAGCACGTCCGAGAGATCGGACTCTGCGGCGTTCGTTCGCATGCCCATGGATAGAATCACACGAGAGTATGCAAGGTTGTCATTGATGATGCGCGCCATTTCAGGGAAATGCCAGCCATACCACTCCTTGACTCGCATGGCGTAGGTGTTCAGCTCCTTGTCCAAGTCGTCCAACAGTGCAATCGCCTGGATGATCATAGTGTCAACCTTATCGGGCGAGAATTTCAGCTTGTGGCGGGACAAGCTGTGTGATAGACCGAGAGACATGGTGTTGATATCCTCTGGCATAAGACCAGGGATGAGCGACGGGAGATGCTCGCGGATAGCTCGATAGATGTCCGCGGTGCTCGAGTCGGACACTGGTGTGATTTGCAGGTTTGGCAGCTTGCCAATGGCGTTGGCCAATTTAGGGTCCGCCACGGCGAGCGACACCTTCTTCTCGTCCTTGATCTTGTCGAGCATGCCAGCAAGTGTGGGTGTGACCTGATCTCGTCAATGTCTCGGCAGAGCGTTTGATTTCTGCACATCTTACCTTGCCCTCGGTCAGTGCAGCGGCTTCCTCGAGCGCGGACGCGGCGCTGGTGAACTTGTGGAACTCCTTCATTTTGAGCAGACCGCACACGCCCTCGGCGGTGCTGGCCTCTTTGGCGATATCATCGCGCTTGAGCAGCTTTTTGTCCTTGGCTTTAAGCAGCGCATAACCGGCCGAGGTCTCGGTGAGGATGAAGAGCGTCATCCTGGCTGTGAGGGATCGCTAGAATGCGATCGGATGACTGCAACGATATGGATGGGCGCGCGGGCGGTGGGCGGTGGGTGGTGGTATGGAGCAGCACCTCGAAGCCGGCAAGGTAAAGGTCGAGAAAATTAGAGCTTCAGTTTTCCGCGAACTTTCTTTTGCCAAGAGTTTTGGCACAGCGCTCGCCCAATGTCGCGTGTGGGATGCGTCCACGGCGACCGTGACAACGACATGATGTGAGTTGGCGACACGGCAGCGGCAGTCTGCCTTCCAACTGAAAGAAACGTCTTCCCATCATGGCCACCGCCGCCGCCGCCTCCTCCTCCTCCCACCGTGATTTCGAGCGACTGCCAACACGGTCGAGACCATCACTATCCAACCTGCACGCCGCCCCGTCACCGCGGAGTCCACGAACACCGCAGCTGGGTCGCAGCATTTCTTCACAGTTTGGCAGTCCGGGCAGTTTTCGTTCAGAGCAAGAGGACATTGTCATCTACGAGATCGGTCCGCGCTACTTTTCTGCCGGGTTTGGCGGCGAAAGCAGGCCACGATGCATCATTCCCTTCGACCCTGACTCGGCGCGGCGAGCGGGTGACTACAGGCAGTATGACCAGGGCCATGCGGCCAGAATGCGCCCATACCGGCTCCGAGAGGAGTGGGCAGCGAGTTATGAGCTCTTTCATAATGACCTGCGAGACGTTGATCTAGGTCTCGTGGAAGACAAGCTAGATCGCGCGTTGCGTACAGCACACGTAGACTATCTGCAGCTTGATGCGAAGCCCAGAAAAGCTGCGCTCGTTATGCCTGCGCTGCTCCCATCGCCACTACTTGAAGTCGCCTTGAAAGTGCTGTTTGCGCATTATACGCAGCCTCCTTCCGTCGCTCTCTTCACGCAACCCGTTATGTGCTGTGTCAGCGCAGGCTTGAGGAACGGCATCGTAATCGACATAGGTTGGGAGGAGACAGTAGTGACGGCCGTGGGAGAGTACAAAGAAGTGGCACAGCGGCGCAGCGTCAGAGCAGGCAGAGCACTGACACGTGAGATGGCCAACATCATCGAAGGCTCAGTACCCAGTGAGGCAGAAGTCAAGGTCACGTTCGAAGAGGCTGAAGATATCTCCCAGCGGATGGCTTGGTGCCAGCAGCGCACGCCCGACAATCAGAACGCAACTGTCATCCAGCTTCCAATTCCCGGCAGCACATCAAACGAGACCTTTTCAATCCTCTTTGACAAGCTCGCTGAGCCTGCGGAAAGGGTCCTCTTCGCTTTCGGCAGCAGGCCTGATGAGCATGACGACCACGATTTGCCGGTCCACTTGCTCGCGTATAAAGTGTTGCTTTCGCTGCCCACCGACTTTCGAGCGATGTGCGTCAGCCGTATCATGGTCACCGGTATATATGGTACGATCCCAGGGTTGAAACGGCGCATGCTTCAGGAGATCGAAAGTCTCATTGCCACTGGTGGTTGGGACCCAGTCTCGAATTATGGAAGTGCGAAACATCACATCACTCCGGCACTGTCGAAGCGCTCACCCAATAGCGGTAATCTGACACCTCCGGACACTACTACGCCCACTGTGCCGTTGTCTCCTTTGAAGATGCCATTGCAAGAAGGCGTGCCGCACATGGATCGCGTGCATGACGATATCAAAGACCCCATCACAATCAAAGCAGAGCGTGCGCAGGCTCAAGGGCGATCGGAAACCCCTGTAATAGGCGTGGTCCGAGGGTTTCAAACCTTGGGTGCGTGGGCAGGTGCTAGTTTGTTGGCTGGCATGAGGGTAAAGAGTGCGCATGAGGTAGAGCGTGATGATTTCGTCAAGGTCGGCTTGCGAGATCAGGACGACCGGCTTTGAGATCAACTCCTGAGCTCGTCGATCTGTCTGACCGACTGGCCTTCGAGGAAATCATGCACGCGGAATGCCGTTTGTGGCCATTCAGTTTTTTGTTGTCTGCGCAGCTCGCTCGGATTGCATTGCGAGTGGACACCTGCCACTAAACGAGGTATGCGAGATATCGACCGTGCTCTTGGCGCGGCGATCGTGCTCCAGCATGTCCGATATAAGGAGCGCGTGCGTCTTTCAAGATAAGAGTTCGTCGCGCCGAGTGCCACCTTTCACGGCCTTATTCAAACATGGACTATTGCGAGTCTTTCTTCGTTTGACACAAGTCTGCTGTCATGATTGGAACGTTATTACGCAACAGGGGAGGTGTCACGACGCCGCAGTTCTCCTTTGCGAGGGCAAGTGCACGAGAAATGGTATCGACGGTCGTTGCACGAAGGACCACCACACACCAGGCAAGTCGCCCACTCCTCGGCTTTCGACCCTGGCTCACCGAAGGAGTAGACTGTTCATGCTCGACCACACTTCCACAAAGTGGCGGGCTAGCGGACGCCTCGCACGTCCGCACCGACATTCGCAAGGAACGGACTCCGTCTGGCGTCGTGCTGCACCGCCACCCCTCATCTCAACGCCAAGGACCGAGGGACATTCAGGACTCGAGTCTCCACATGTAGGAATGCAATATGTGCTTGCGCAAGCATGGAGAAAAGAAGCGCCTTGATGACATTCACGAGGCCTGACAGTACAAAGAAGGAACGCATGGAAGGCACGTGGTCACCACCTTGGTATCGTGGGAAGTTGCAGTTGGCCGAGACATGTCTACTCTTTCTGGCTCGGCAGTCGGCGCTCTCGAATGTTAAGCTTATGTGGGCTTCCAACGGTGGAGAAGGGTTCCAACGACGCAACGTCGCACCGGCGCAGCAGGAAAAGCCGCTCGTCTTCTTGGCCGCCCTCTGGCCTACCTCTTGCGCTCACCCCGATGGTACCTTCGACATCACCACGCAGTAGCATCCATCTGAGCTCAGCTGCCGCGGAAATCGAGACTCGTATTCCGCATTTCAATGTTCGGCGAGCCCGAGACATTGTGTCCAGGCGACGGGCACGTAGTGTGATGATTATTGCGGGGGTCGCGATTCTCATCAGGAACACGACGCGTCCTTGCGCCAGCCATTGCCGCGAATTTCACCATCTCAGCTCACAGCTCCTGGGTACGAGAGAGCTCCGTGGTCCACAGCATGTGCCCGATTGCCGAGCAATTTCAGCCGTGGCGTTGAACAAATGCCCCTCCGGAATGCTATTCAAGCACTTGCAATGTCGTAGCCCAAGAGAAACGCCTCCGAGAATAAGATTTGAGGATAAGCTTGAGATCGCACGGATATGGAAAGATCTGCTCAGCAAGCGCCCGTTGATCCTGGTCACTAGACGCTTCGCTCAGCTCTCTGGGAACAGAGTTCCAGCAGCCCGACGCCCTTTTTCTTGGCATGCTTGACACCTTACGAAGCAGGAAGGAGTTGCACTTTTGCCAAGATCATACCAGGCCTGTGGAGCTGGTCCGAACGTCAGCAAGCCTCTCATATGGCGAGGTGCTGTGCCTCGGCCATTGCTCCACTCCCACCACGCGAAATCGTCATTTGTGACTGTCCGTGCCGATCGAAACTGTCTTCGAAGTCGGCCTTTTCCCGCCTGGGAAGTGTGGAGGCGCTGGTAGCTCGTCCACGCGTTACAATGATTTCTATGCCATGCCAAGATCGAGGTGCCGTCGATCTTCGCGCTAGCAGGCGAATGGAGGGTCACAGAGCGGCGAAGGCATTGCCAGAGGTAGACACCAGATCGACTGGTGGGCCGAACACGCATGAGGCGTTCAGTGATCAAGCAAGTATATAGTACTTGCGAGTCCCTTGCCACAAGTACACTCCACCAACTCATCAGTCCGCTGTTCTGTATCTTCAACATGCGTTCTTTCATCACTGCACTGTTGGCTGTGCCAGCCGCAATTGCTGCGCCTGTCCTCCTCCAGACCAGACAAGAAGACTCCATCGCCGGATCATGGATCGTTCGTGTGAATCAAAACAGCGTCCTGGCAGATGTGATCTCGCAGGTCTCATCTGCGGTTGGCGGTGCCCAGGCGAAGCACACCTACGAATTTGGCAACTTCAAGGGTTTCTCCATCGACGGAGTGAATGACCTCCTTGGATTGGTGGCCAACATTGCTTCGATCGAATCCATTGAGCCCAACACTCGCGTGACGACTGCGGCGCTCGTCACTCAGCAGAATGTTCCATCATACGGTCTGGCTCGAATTTCGCATCGTGAGAACGGCGCCACAGACTACGTTTACGACGATTCTGCTGGAGAAGACACTTACAGCTACATAATTGATACCGGAATTCGAACAACGCATGAGGATTTTGACGGACGTGCTGTTTTCGGTGCCAGTTTCGTTGATGGTGAGGGAGAGGGAGACGGAAACGGGCACGGGACTCACGTGAGTTCCAGATTGGGACACTTCGCTTGCCTTGCACCGCTGACATTGATTGACTGACTAGGTCGCTGGCACGACTGGTTCGACTACCTACGGTGTGGCCAAGAAGACTACACTCATCGCCGTGAAGGTCCTTGGAGCTGAGGGATCTGGATCCAACGCTGGTGTCCTCGCAGGCATCGACTGGGCCGTCAACGACGCCAAGTCCAAGGGCCGCATTGGTCGTGCCGTTGGCAACTTATCTTTGGGTGGTCTCTTCAGCCCAATGACCAACGCCGCCGTCGCTGAGGCTGTTGCTGAGGGTCTTTTCCTCGCTGTCGCCGCCGGCAACTCTGGCCTCCCAACGATCACTTCCTCTCCAGCCTCTGCTCCTGAAGTGTGCACCGTCGGTGCCTCCGATAATCAAGATCGCCGTGCTTCGTACTCCAACTTCGGTCTGCTCGTTGACGTCTTCGCGCCCGGCTCAAACATTACCTCGACATGGATCGACAGCGACTCTGACACCAACACCATCTCCGGTACTTCCATGGCCAGCCCTCACGTTGCTGGTCTTGGTGCCTACCTCTTGGCCCTCGAGGGCCCACGAAATCCTCAGGAACTTTGCAGCCGCATCCAGGAGCTGAGCACTAAGTGAGTAGAAGCGGAGAAGAATAGGTCGAACTTGACGCTGACTATCTCCTAGGAACGCTCTGAACCTCGGCCTTCAACTCTTGTCTGGCAACAGGCTCGCGTACAATGGCAATGGTGCTTAGGCGATGCATGAAAGGCATTTAATGACACAGACCCTTGGTAGGGTCCATGTATGATCATAACGATGAAGATGCATCCATGGCGGATGCAACGAGATGGACTATTGCAGTCATCTCGTAAAGAACGAACGAAATGGAATTGAAGTACGCAGCAGAACTTTCACGTTCACGTCTCGTGTTTTGATGCCATGAAGAGATCAATCCCTATGTATGCCGTGTCTTGCATTGTGCAAAGAGGACACTGCGCCTGGTAAGAGCCTGGCATGCACTTCAGTCCGCAAGGGTAGAACCATCGCGGATCTTCCGAACAAGATCCGGGTTCGTCACAAATGCTCTGCCAAATGCGATCAACACGTCTAGTGACCTATAGTCCTGATCAACAGCATCCCTTGCGCTCTCCGGGGTGAAGCCACCAGCAATGATGATGGGTGAAGTATCTGCCCACAAATCAATGAAAGGAGTCAGAGGCTCTCCAGCGTCAACATCCGTCCTTCCTGCTATCCGCGATTCTACAAGATGCAGATGAGCGATCCCAAGTTCTCTCAACCCCTGCAGCATGTGGGAAAACTGCGCGATGGTTGTCTCCTTGGGCATACCCATGCTCTGATACGTACTCCAAGGTGAAATGCGAAAGCCCACGCGATCGGGGCCGATGGCAGCGGCTATACTCTTAGCAATCTCCAGCGCGAAACGTGATCGCTTTTCGATGCTGCCGCCCCAGTCATCGTCGCGTTGATTGACGACGTCCTGGGTGAATTGGTCGATTAAGCTGGCATTCCCACCATGCAGCTCGATGCCGTCAAAGCCAGCGAGCTCGACAGCATTCCTCGCAGCTTGCGTGTAATCTTCTACATACTGTCGGATTTCAGCATCGGTCAAGGCTCGAGGGACGGCGCCGCCTTCCATGGGGATGGCCGAGCTCGAAACGACATCACCAGTCCCTTGTTTCTGCTTGATCTCTGGGTCTGCGGACCGGCCGAGGGCCCAGAGCTGTAAGTAGATGGGGCTACCAGCTTCGTGGACCTGGGAAACTACGTCTTTCCATGCGGCGATCTGGGCTGCGGACCAGATTCCAGCTCGGGCTTCTGATATGCCGCTGGCCTGTGGCGAGACGAATGTGGCCTCGGCGATGATGAGGGTTCCGGGGAACTGGGCACGCTCGGCATAGTATGATACCGCCGAGGAAGATAGGACATTGTTCTCATCTGCTCCGTTGCTGGCCACTGGGCCCATGACAATGCGGGAGGATAATCGAACTCTGCCGAGGCGGAGGGGCGTGAATAGCCGGGTTGGTGGTGTGGTGGTCATGGTGTGGCGAGGTTTGCGGGCTTGGTGCGGCAGAGAAATGCCCTACTGATGACCTGAGGGCCCGCGAGGGCTAACCAGGGGAGATCCGGGCGGGCCATTGTGAGTGACCAGCGATGGTGTTGACGCCATTCTCGAGCTTGCTGACCTGTACTGCGCACTTTGCCACAATAGCCACAAGATCCACAACTTGACGGGGATAAGATCATGTGGCTAACTTGTAGCGGCTTCCTGCGTTCACGCTTCGCCTGCTTCACGATCGTGCTCGGAAGTCATCATCATTCGATGAGCAGAGATCTTGCACGAGCAGAACGAGAGCATTACACTCGGCCACCCGCCATTTGGATTCTTCGGCATACTCCATGAGGTTCGCTGCCCCGATCACATGCTTTACAATCGCAGCATCCACGCACGGATCCGCTCTGCCTCTGGACGGCGGCGACCAGGACGATATCCCAGTAATACTGTCGTGAGTGACGGGCAAGTGTATCCCAAGAACGGGCAAAACTGCGAGGCTTCATCCACCAGGAGAACAACAGGTTGGCAGAAGGTGGAAAAACTCAGTCTCGCCAACGATCCTGTCTTCCGCCCTTGCTCAGATGTATTTTGGCATGGGCATGCTTATTATGACCAGCGTGTTCCGCAGCGAATGCTGATGACCGATTAAGGCATTGCATTCGCCCGGCGGGGCCTGTGCCGAACCTCGCAAGGAACTGCTCACCTTCGAGAAAAAGCTGCGGGCGGCCTCACGGATCATTGCGTGGTCGTTTCGAGCTACCTTTTGGGCGATGATGTACTAACCGCAACCCATGCTGATTTAATCGCTAGGGGCCCGGCCATGGAAAGCATCGCATTCAAAGCAACACGAATATTCAGCCTATCGGCTGACAAGAAGACACTTCAGGGAGGTACCGAGCTTGACAGTACATACAGTATCAATGCGCCGGTTGATGATGGCGAACAGGTCATGCGTACTCTACCTCAACAAGGCATTGATTCGGAAAAGGGTCTGGTATGCAGAGCCTGCATTTAACCTTGAATCAAGCTTGATCTTTCCGTGGCCTTGCTCGGCGTTCTGACGTCGAAACCTGGTTGGCATTTGCGACTTGTCTTTGACTCAAATAAACAGACAGATTAAATTTAACCATTGGATCTGACATGACATGATCGGACATCTCAGCTTACGAGCTGCGCTGATCTGCTGGCGGAGAGTCCTCCAATTTTGGGCAACACCTGCGATCTCCCCAGGCCAGTCATTGTAAGCCACGCTAAGTTTCCGGTTACTTTGAGCTCCTGCCGTGAACTGAGTAAGAGCCGTGGACGGGAGTCAGACATTGATCTATCGCTCAAAAAATCTGGCCGGCCGTCATGGAATCCGACCGAGATTTAAATGCATCAGAAACATCTCCAACGAACGCGCAACACGCACAACCAGACGAGAAGAATTCGATTGCGAAGGGGATATGCGAGCGTTTCTATCTAGCGATCCAAGTATTGAACGAACAAGACTTCGAACACAAAAGCGAAATTGGACAAGTGGTACGTTCGCACGTCTCCCCGAATTTCACAGCACGATTCGACAACATTGATCATGAGATGGGCTGGGTCGAACTGAACGACGTGTGGCGAGCACGGCTGCAAGAAAACCCTGGAATGTACTACGAAATTGCCCATTGCTCCTGTGACGTGGACGTAGGCCGTGGGGTGGCGACTTTATACGCCGAACTAAACATTACTGGGGACAGAGGTGTGAAACTTGCAGCGCTGAATGAAGCGCGCCACAGAAGACGCAAAGACGGAAAGTGGATGTTGGAATGCTTTCATGGGGTCAAAGGTATGAAGCAAAATGGAGGGTTTGTATGAGTCTCCGTCTTTGATAGAAGACATCCTCGAATCGCAAGTGGGGTCGGGGATTCCCATGTCGGAGGACAAAATTGCCAGCACCTTTCAGCTTTCTCCCCGTCTGGTACGGATCTTCGCATCATGTCAGCACGGCTGGGGGCTGAAATCCTTCGGTAACAGATGCAAGTCACGGCTTGGAACTCAAACCCATCTGTAGCAAGTACTGGCTTTCCCAGCACTACTGCACAGCGGACGACAAAACAAACAGTTCATACCTGACAATGCTTCTTTTGGAAATGGACCTGGCGAGGTCCCTCGTGACTCTCTTTGCTCTATCGATCTTGACCAGTCTAGTGTACAGTGCACTCTTCACGCCTCTTCGCAAAGTTCCGGGTCCATCGCTCGCACGCTATACAAATCTTTGGATCGCTTGGAAGAGCGGAGAAGGCCGCAGCCATTTGCTCTGGCCCGAATTGCATGCAAAATATGGTCCTGTTGTCCGTACGGGCCCCAATAGAGTACTCTTCAACAATCCTAAACTACTTCCAACAGTCTATGGGGCCGGGAGCAATTACATCAAATCCGACTTTTACGAGAGCTTCCAGGCGGAGTTAGAAGATGGTATGGAGGACGAGCTCCCGTCGCCTTCCAAGGCGAACTTGTTCTCTACCAAGAATGTGGCATATCACAAGAGGATGAAAGCTGCTATTGCTCCCGCGTACTCACTTTCTTCTCTGAAACAGCTCGAGCCGATGGTTGACAAGTGCACTGACTTATTTGTGGACAAGCTGAAAAAGATCGCCTGTGACCGCGTTGTACAATTGGATGAATGGTTCCACTTCTATGGGTTCGATGTGGTTGGCATGATCACGTTCTCGCGATCGTTCGACATGCTAGATAAGGGGAGGGACGACTTTGGCCTCGATGCTCACTTCGACGCCATCACGTACATGAGTGTCGTAGGACTGATTCCAGGATTACATGACTGGCTCATCGGTAACGCAAAACTTCTCCGGTTTTTAAACTCTTTCCAGTCTTTTAGGGACAACAACATCGCTTTGAAGGTTCGAGGTGTGAGTATTCCAGTTCTCATGGTCTCCATCTTGATCGTTGACATCAAAACATAGGCCGTTTTCAGAGCAATACGCTCCTACCGAGGCACTGCAAACAAGAATCGTGGCGACTACATTTCCTATCTCCACAACGTGCAAGCCAACAGTCCAAGTAAACTCAGCGATCGGGACATCATCGACAGTCTGATGATCAACGTCTTCGTCGGCTCCGATACGACCGCCTTCTCTCTCACCGCCTGCTTCTACTACCTGCTCAACCACCCCCAAAAATATGCCAAACTTCGCGCGGAGATTGACGAAGCGGACGCCGCAAACAAGCTCTCCTCCTGCGTAAGCTTCGCTGAAGCCAGCGAGCTACCATACCTCCGCGCCTTCCTCACAGAGGTACTCCGCCTCTTCCCAGCCGTGACGATGCCACTCGAAAGAGTCGTACCAGTGGGCGGGTTACTCATCACGATCCCGAAGAGGAACGACAAAAGCCAAGAGGAAACAGTCCACCTTCCCGCGGGGACACGCATCGGAGCAGCGCCCAACGTCCTCAACACTCTTCCCGCGGTCTTTGGCTCCGACGCACTCGAGTTCCGACCCGAGAGGTGGCTGGAAGCCTCACCCGAACAGCTGTCGAAAATGGAACGATGCTATTTTACCTTTGGCGACGGGAGTCGGATCTGTATCGGACGGCACATTTTCACCATGGAAGCCATGAAACTCGTGCCGCAGCTTTTGCGGAACTTTGACATCGAGTGGGCGGGCGCCAAAGCTGAAACATGGAAGGTTGAAGGGTATTGGATGTCGAGACCGAGTGGTCTGACAGTGCGGTGGAAAGAGAGAAGATGAGAAGTGGCAGTAGTCGTTCGTCGATTTCAATACGCATTACCGAAGGGTATCTTGCTGGCTCGCTCAGTATGGCGTCACCACAATCTAGAATAATTTACACGTCAAGCTATGCAGAACACAGATATGCCAGAAACCATTGGGTCAGATCTCCGCACCATGTACAGGTCCGTTCTTCCTCTCCTTCATGCAGTTATGCCACCACCTCCGCTGAAGAATTTGCTCCGCCACGAACTGACTTTGGCCGTGACGGTGGACGCCGAACTACGTCGCCTCTGCGTCGAAGTGCCGAAATGTGATGTCGTTCTTGCTATGGCATCTTGTTCCGCCGCGCTGAGTCGTTGCTCCAACGCAGCGCTGCCTCTCTGTCGGCTATTATGGAACCTCGATCCAGCATCGCTGCCCGTCCGGGGTGGTTCGAGGCTGATCATGCCCATGGCGATACTGGCGTCCGCGTCCAAGGGAGAGTCGTTGCGACCCCTTCGTGGAGAGACAGTACTGATATTATCCCTGAGGTCACCTCTCGAGAACTCCGACCATTCCCGACCAGCGCAACAGAGGACCTCCACTCCGCCCTCGCCAACCATGATCTCCTGAATGCGATCGCGGACGTCTCGCGCAGTGGGTCTGAGAGTTGCGTTTTGTGCCATCATGGACCTCACTAACCTCAGGAGGTTCGGCACACCTCGATAGATTTGCTCGCCGTGCCGCGAGCTCTCCTCCTCGAGCACACTAATCCATGCCCAAATCTTGTCCGGCTCATTGTGAAACGAAGTGTCTGTTCTTGTGCGGTTCTTCGTCGTCACGCGCGTGGATCGGAATTTGATAAAGTCGTTATTTTTGCCTTTGATCATGAATGTGAGGATGTCCAGGAATATGCACCCAAGTGACCAAATGTCGCTCATTTCTGGTACCGCTCTCGGCAAGTCGCATAAAGTGGCTGCGTCTATTATGCTAGGTCGGGCAAGGAGTAGAGATGCAGTTTCGATGGAAGGCGGGGGGAAGAGTCCTCCTGTAGGAACGGTTGGAGACGGGCAGGTCTCGGCAAACTGGCGCGAGAAATTGCGAATCGAATGAGGAGAGCGAGGCTCGGCATCAAGCGCGGGTGTGATTGGGGTACGTATGGTCGTTATACTGCTGCATCGGCCGTCTCGAGAAGATATTGTGGGCGACGAGATGGGGCTCCCGATGGTGGTCCCGCCCACGAAACTGTTGCTGCGCGTACTGCTGCCGCCAGAAGATTCCGAAGAACTCACTGTATCGATAGTCGTGAAAGTGCTGGTGCTCATCTTCCGCAGGCGCGAGAAGGCGCTCATGCTGCTGACTGGCGGTGAGCTCGGTTTCAGTGTGATGGGCGTCTGTGAGATGTTTGACTCTGGTGCTGCATAATCATATGCTTCCGTCTTGGGAGCCTTTTTGCCTCTTTGGAAAGTGCTCAGTGAGCCAACATCTCCAAACGCAATCGAGTTGTCTTTATCGATCCAGATGTTTGAAGGCCGGATGGCAGCGTGTGCCACACCACGACTGTGCAAGCAAGCCACGGCATCCGACAGGCAATGCATCCATTCGCAAAGCATCGCTGGTCGCTCCGAGGCAGGGACTTTCATGAACTGCGTGGGCGTACGGTGCTCGATGAATGTCGCAAGCGTGTGCTCGGGCACAAAGTCTGAGAGAACGAAGCCCGCATTTTCAGAAGTATATGACGCCCAGCAAGATGCTATGTGTTCGTGCTGCAAGGCTTTGGCTTTTCGAATGTCTCGATTGTATTTGTCATGTTGTTTATCGCCCGTCGCTTTGTCCACCAGAGAGTACTTCCTGCGCATGAAGACTTCATCCGGTTTGCCGGGAAAGTGGATGCGAGCGAATGGCTGGAGTGTGACAGCTGGGGGCAAAGTGTTGACGTGCTCCATCGGGATATGCTCCTGGGATCCGTAATCGATGTGGGAGCCATGCTTCAGCTCACGAAGCAAAAAAGTGAATTGCGTGTCATAGAACTTTCTATTGAGCACTTCGTCGTTCTTGTATGACAGCTCGAGGTTTTCCACGTTTTCGAGCGACAGAGGAAGATCGTCGTCGTCCCAAGAGTCGTCGATGCAGCCAAAGATCTGGTCGGGCACACCTACCTCGGTCAAGATCAAGAAGAGTCGCTTCGCTCGATCGAGGATCCAGTCCTGTCCCTCAACTCAGCAATCGGCGCAAGAAAAGTTTCAGCAGTAGGCCATTGGTTCGCGCACCATGTATGTGTCATCCGTCAGACCCTCGCCGAACGCCAGCGGCCGGTCGAGGAAGTCACGTTCCTCGCCACGGAGTTTGCCAATGACGAAGGACCGAGTCACTTTCGCATCTATCCTCTCGTCGGTCCACCATCGCTGCTTGAGCTGTTGATGTGGTGTGACGAGTGAGTGGCCGCCGTAGCCGTAGATGTACGCGTTCAGAGCTGGTGGGTGGTGGCTCATGGTCAGCGACATGAAGCAATGGGAGAGGCGTGAGGTCCGACATACCTATAGTCGCAGCGGTCGGTGCCACGTCTGCATAACTTCGAGTCGCCATCGGATGAAAGATGGGAACAGTCGCGCTGCGGGTCAAGAGGGTACGGCCCAACCCACTTTTGGCAGGCACAAGATGCATCCGCTGGCAACGCCAAGTGAAAAGTATTCGGAGATAGAGTGCTATCGATCGCAGGCCGGCGGTTGTCCTTTGTTTGGAATCCACGTGGCTCGGATCATCCTTTGTTTGCGGTAGAGATGGTGGCGAAGGAGAGAGATGCCGGCGGCGGAGGAGGAGGGGAAGAGGCAAGGAAAGAGTGTATGTACAGAGCGAGAGCGAGTCCTATCACAACGACTTACGGTGTGTACATAGACGCGAGCAGCTCCCGCTCGGCAGGAGCACAGCGCATGCGACGCCCAGCACGTTCGATTCGGTGCAGGATGCGCAGCGGTGCATGCATGGGGGGGGGGCTGTGGAATTATTGGTGCGGCGTGGTACAGTCGGGATCCTGTTCGTCGTCCAGAGCATTCGAGCGCCTTGTGATACTTTCGGGACCACGAGTAGATCCGATAGCGCTGCGACTGCATTCGGATGATGCATGTCGCGTGCTGCACGCGAGGGAGGTGTCACTCACTCGCTACCGCGGTGATGGGGCTTCATTGTCGCTGGGCGTTTGCCATCAGTGATAGGGTGACGTGCGGAAGACCAAGCATTTAGCCTTCGCCAATGGCCGTGCAGAGGTCGGTGGCAGCCTCCCGAGAGGCCGTCCGACCAGGGTCCATTGTCACAATCCTCCTCACCTTCTCGTCTCTGCTTCTCCATCTGGCGGCTGGCTGCTTCTCGGCACTTCCAGTGTGAAGGCTGTCAGCAGACGCGCAATTGCAAATCGCTCCACGCATGCCACAGCATAGAGTAATGATCCAGTTGGGAGACGGTGTGGACAGAATTAATGACAGATCTCACGCCAGTCAGATGGCCCCATGGATGACCTCGATAATGAATCCGTCACATTTACGCGCCTGATCGACGTGCGCTCTTCACTCCGCACTGTGCACACCCCGGCACGTCGGAACCATGGGAAAGAATGCGCCGGACGTGCTTGACGTCATGCCGGCATGAGCAACGGGCATTGGCGCACGTTGCACGGCTGTCGACGGTACGCTGCATGGTAGCACGATGGAATTCGTGTAGAAGCTGCACGGAGATGTACGGGAGCGGAGTAGTTTGGCGGAAAAGGATGGTCGCTCACGACATCGATCACTGCATGGCACAGGTGGCGGCGCGCCGAACGCATGTCGCCCTTCTCAATCTCTCATCGCCTGTGGGATATCTCAAGACGACCGAGGAAAATCTCTAACACAGGTACCGTATTGTTGATCACCGGTCCACCACTCTGCAAACGACACGGCATCATGAGACCTTGCATTCTCAACAGCATTCGCCAAGTCAAGCAACCGTACATCAAATCCGACGCCAGGCCCGACTTCAATGCACCTTTTGGAACCTGGCGTCGATGCTTCGGACAAGGTGGGGTCCTCAACCGCCCGATTGTATCGGGGCAGGCAGAGTTCTGCCGCCCCTACGGACTGCATACGGCAACCAGTAAACCAATTCAACCACGAGCGGAAACCGCTTCGCACAAATATCATCAGACACACGATCAACACCAGATCCCAACGACCTAATCTGTCAAAGAAGCACCTGCATGCCCGCCATCGCCACGCGAGCTCCGTCTTCTCCACCATCTCCCACATCAGGCATGAGTTTGAGATCTGAAACGAGGCTGGCGTCAGGGACAAGTACACGCCACACGCGGCAGCGGCGTGTCTGATGACGACGGACCGCACCAACACGTTCCTCCCTTCGCTGCCCGTTATCTGTACAAATTGCTGACTGCGTCGCCGTCACTCTCACCGCTGCAGTATGACCGCAAGACGTGGTGCCGCGCGAGTCTAGAGACGCCAGTGCGTCTGCTTTCGTCCACGCACACCATTCGACACATTTGCACCATCTGCGGCGGTCAACGGGAGCTTCACTACAGCCTCTGTCATCAGAGTGGCAATTTGCGCAAGGCAGGGGTCTGCTGCTGAAATTTCTCCCGTTCTCTTTCTTCCGCTTTACTCGCATCGCTCTGGAAGAGAGCGATACGTACATTGTACACCAAAGGTTTTCTATGCTACCGAAGCTGACCACCAAGCATCGAGTTCCTTCCCAAGGCCAATGATCCTTGAAAGCGCGCGTGTGCAAAAGGGACGCAGAAGGTACGGCGCGCATCGTATAAACTCCCGCTCGCTCGCTCTAAAGCACTCCTCAACAATGCATCTCGGAAAATGGTGCAGCGAGTGCAAGAATCAGACCGCTGCGTACATGGTATAGAGAGTCGTGTCGTCATGAAACGGTGAAGGATGTGTCGATTGTGTGTATGTTTTCCGCGGAAGGATCGCCAAGTCATGAAGGCCGGTGGAACTGCGCAAGTCTCCAATGTCCGGCGTTGCTGGCCAGGCATTCACTGTCAGCAAGGCGTCCTGCCATCTCCTGAGATGTGCCACGTAAGCATTAGAAGGCGTGCGTCGTGCAGCCTCAGATAGCAGCACATAAGCGCCTCGTGCCCTGCTCGCAGCATGTCACTAGAACACTGCGGCAAGCCCACTCTTACTGTGTCTCTTGCTGAACCTCTTCCTCCCTTTCAAGCTTCGCTCATCGTCGTCAGTGTTCTTGCGTAATGTGTGGCGTAGTGCATGCCCGTGCCTCTCGCCGGCGCTGGGCCCCCCTAGCGGCATGACTGCATCTTCGCCCACTGAATCGGCCGGCGAGCTGATGGTTGACGTAGCATTCACATCATTCAACATGGAATCCCCCGAGTACGAGTTGGTCATGGATGTTGCAATGGCGACTTCTCGAGCCTGCTCCACGCAGTCCAGCCATTCTTGCGTCGAGTACTTGCTGCCAGCGGGATCCGATGTCGTTGCGCGAGGGTCTTCAAATGTGTAATGCTTGTCACGCTGCTACGGTTAGCGTTCGCGGAGTATTGTCAGTTCATGTCCATACTCACAGTGTCAATAGTCCAATATGTCAAACCCTTGGAGTCTATGCAGCTCTTGCACGTTGCGCCGCTTGCAGCGAGGTTGATCTCTAGCTTGGATTTCTTTTCGTTCCCACCCGCGGCAGCGACGACTAGCCGCGCACACGAGGTGATCAGGACAAGCCTCTCCCGCTTCTTGGTCGTATTGCTGCTGAAAAAGCGCGAGAATTTGGGCTTGTCGGATGGTGTCTGCACGCCATCGTTCTTACTCGTCGGACTATTAGACTGAGGCGTCGCCGTGACGATGAGATTCCCGAGCTTCAAAATCCTCTCGTTGTTGTGTGTGAGTACAGGTGACCAATCAATGTCCAGCTGGCTAGGTGGAGGGAGTTCCGTCACGTTGTGCAATTGAGGCCTGCGAGGAGGCTGCGGCGCGATTGATTGCTGCGACTGTGATGATGAGAGCGCGATCGCAGCGGCAGAGCTTGCCATGCCGCCGCTGTTGCCGACCCTGACACTTGTGCCGTTGAGCTTTATGGGAGCTGCAGGAGGTGGCACGTATGCTTTCAATCGCGGAGCCTTTTGACGCCACAGACTCTTGCCCCATTGTACACCATCGAAGAACCTGTGACTTTTGATGTGGTCGACTGGCAGTCGACGCTCCGGCTCAAGGACCAATAGGCGCTCTATCAAGTCTCGCGCCACCTCGGGAAAGCCTTCCGGGAATGTGTAGTCCAAAGCCAAGATCTTCTGAAACGTCAGGTATTCGTTCGCGGCCTTGAAAGGCGGCCGTCCCGCCAAAAGTTGATAGATTATGCATCCAAACGCCCACAGGTCGGAAGCTTTGCAGGCGTTCTTGTCCCGCAGGAGCTCAGGGCTCACGTACTCTGCTGTGCCAACAAAGGAAACAGCACGATCGGTTTCAGCGCCTTCTGTCGGTCTACCGCTGGACCCTCCAGTTGAACCATTCCATGCGGGATCCGGCAGAATCTTGGCGGTGCCAAAGTCCGTAATCTTGACGTGCATGTCACGGTCCAACAAGACATTCTCCGGCTTCAAGTCTCGGTGGATCACGCCTCGACTGTGCATATATGCCACGCTATCCAGGATTTCGGCACCGTAGAACCTCGTGCATTCCACGTCAAAGGACCCCAGCTTCTTCAGGACCCCTAGCAGCTCGCCTCCCGTGGCGAGGTCCAAGACAAAGTATAGCGACCGCTCATCTTGGAACGTGTAGTACAGTCGCACGATTCCCGGGTGCTCTGTCAGGCGGTTCAATGTGTCCCGTTCAATGTTGACGTACTTGACCTTTTTCTCCTTGATGATGTGCCTCTTATCCAGCACTTTGATGGCGTACTCTTTCAGATTCTGCCTGTCTGTCGCAGCCAGCACAGTGGAATAAGAGCCTTCTCCTAGCGTGCGGCCAAAATTAAAGTCCTTGACGCCCTTTTTGACCGCTCGGGATGACTGCGAGCTCGATGCATCGGTCTCCTTTCGCGTCCCCATAGCTGCGCCTCGCTCTTCCCATTCCTCCCTCGAGCGTGGCATCGGGGCCGAGCCCGCGTAAGGCTGGTCTTGAGCGTCGTAGCCCCCGGTGGACGATGAGCCCC
>ANSM01006311.1:0-21320 GCA_000347735.1 Cercospora canescens BHU | reverse complement strand
GAGGATGCGACAGGCACGGCCGAGGAGACAGCGGAAGGTGCCAAGGACACTGTCGAGGATGCCGCCGAGGATGCACAAGACACCGTGGACGGCGCAAAGTCTGAAATCCCCGTCCCCGACGGTCTCCCGGTGGACTTGAATGTGCTCAAGGGTCTGGAAGTCCAAGAGGATGGCACCGTTCTCGACAAGCAGGGCAACCCCATTGGCCGTCTCGCCGAAGGCGATGCGGAGGATCTTTCTGGTTATCCCATCGGCGACGACGGAGAGATTCTCGACGATGACGGGGACCTGGTCGGCCGTGTCGAGCTGATGCCAGATGAGATCAAACGCCAGCTGCAAGAATCCCGCGAGAACGGCGAGGAGCTTCCCGAAGACGCCCAGACCTACCTTGGCCAGCTTGAAGACCAGGCTGAAGATCAGGTGGGGGATGTGCAGGATGAGGTCGAGGACAACCTTCCGTCTTTGAGCATCCTGGAAGGCCTGACCTGTCAAATTGACGGCTTGATTTACGACTCGGAAGGCAACACTGTCGGTCGCGTCACCGAGGGTGACCCAGAAGAGCTGCAGAACGCTGTCCTCAACGATCAAGGCGAGTTCATTGACCAGGACGGAAACGTCGTTGGTCACGCAGAGATACACGAAGATGCGGAAGAGCTTTTCGAGCAAGGTGTCTATGAACCAGCTAAGCAGGCCGCGGGCGAGGCCGAGGATCGTGTCGACAGTGCCCAGGAAGAGCCCGAAGGGGCTGCCGATGATGTCGCCGGCGAAGCCGAAGACGCCGTTCCCACTGAGATCGAAGACCAGCTGCCTGGCATCGAGGCGCTGCAAGGCAAAGAGCTGAACGAAGCCGGAGAGATTGTCGACGAGGATGGAAACGTTCTCGGAAACATTGCCAATGACTCTGAAGACCTCAAGAAGAAGATCGAAGAGGGAGAGATCGATCCCGAGACGCTCAAGATCGATGAAGAGGGCAACCTCGTCGATTCGGAAGGCAACGTCTTGGGCAAGACCGAGCTCGCAGAAGGTGCTGCCGAGAAACTGCAACAGCTTAGCAAGCTTCAAGACCTTCGCATCCTCGATGGCAAGCGTGTCAGCAAGAAGGGCAAGATCCTTGATGACGAAGGCGAGGAAATCGGCGAGCTCACCGACGGCGACCTTTCTCAAGCCGCTGGCGGCCGTGCCAACGACAAGGGCGAAGTGCTTAACAAGAAGGGCGAGGTCGTCGGTCATGTCAAGGTCGTCCCTGGTGATGCCGCTGAGCAAGCCACGAAAGAGCTTCTCGAAGAGCTCGGCGAACTTCCAAACCAAGAGGAGCAGGATGAAGAGGAATCTCCTGAGCAGGACGACGAAGCGCAAGAAGATGAGCAAGAATCTCAATATGAAGAGCCGGAGCTGGATATTCTCGATGGTCTGAAGGTCAACAAGAAAGGTCAAGTCCTCAATGAGGATGGCGAGCCGATCGGCGAACTCACTGCTGGAGACCTTTCCAAGTGTGCTGGGAAGAAGATCAATGGCACCGGCGAGGTCGTAGACAAGGACGGCAACGTCATTGGACACGTTCGCACCCTGCCTCAGAAGGTCGAGGAGCCCGAAACCCCTGCAGTGTCCATCTTGGAAGGTCTCAAGGTGAACAAAAAGGGCCAAGTCCTCAACGAAGATGGTGAGCAGATTGGCGAACTCACTTCTGGTGAGCTGAGCAAGTGCGCCGGCAAGAAGATCGATGCCAAGGGTCAGGTCCTGAACGAGCAAGGTGAGGTCATTGGTACGGTACGCACTCTTCCGAGCGAGAATGACGAAGAGGAAGAGCCGCAAGAAGAGGCCGAAGAGGATGCCGAAGATGCCACTCAGCTCCTTCCTCTTTCAGCACTTGAAGGCTTGTCTGTCAACAAAGCTGGCAAGATCATCGATGACAACGGAGCCGTCATCGGTGAGCTCACGGAAGGAGATGCCAAGAAGCTGTCGAAGTCTGGCATCACTGCCGATGCTGAAGGCCAGTTCTGGGACAACAAGGGCCACGTCATCGGTCGAGCAAAGACGCTCCCACAGGAAGACCCAGAAGAGGAGGCCCCTTTCGCCGGTCTCGAAGGCCTACGCGTTGTCGAGGAAGGATGGGTGCAGGACAGCGAGGGCAACACTGTCGGATATGTTACCGAAGGCGATGCAGCCAAACTTCTCGGCCGCGCTGTCGATGAAGATGGCGATATCCTGGACAAGAAGGGATCAGTCGTCGGACATGCCGAGCGCTACGTGCCCGAAGAGGAAGAAGAGGAGCAACAGGAGAAGCCGGACCTCTCTTTCCTCGAAGGCAAGACAGTCACCAAGCAAGGCTTGGTCATTGGCGACGAAAGCATTCCTGTTGCCCGGCTGATCGAGGGCAATGCGAAGGAGCTCACTGGACGCCAGCTCGACAAGGAAGGTCAGTTCTGGAACGACAAGGGATCCGTAATCGGCAAAGTTGAACTTATCCCCGAGAATGAGCGCGAGGCCAAGCCCGAGGGACCTTTCGCTGGCTACGACGACTTGCGAGTTATCGAAGGCGGAAAGGTCGCCGACGAGGACGGAAATGTCGTCGGCGAGATTGTAGAAGGGAACCCCAAGCGGCTTGTTGGTTTGTCTGTCGATGAGGATGGCGACATTCTTGATAAATATGGCAACGTCAAGGGCCATGCTGAGCCGTCACCTGAAGAGGAACCGATGGACTACTCTGTCCTCGATGGCTTGACCCTAAACAAGGCTGGCTATGTCGTTGACGAAAGTGGCATGCCAATCGGCAAGATCGTAGAGGGTTCTCCGTCCGATCTTGCTGGCAAAAAGTGTGACGAGAATGGATACATCTACAACGATACTGGAAAGGTTATCGGGCGCTGCGAGCCTCTACCCGAGGATGAACGTCAGAAGAAGGCCGAGGGCGCGTTCGCAGGCCTCGAAGGCTTGCACGTCGTCGACGGTGGCTATGTCCAAGACGGCGACGAAAACACTGTCGGCCAGATCGTTGAAGGTGATGCAAAGAAGCTCGTAGGCATGAAAGTCGACGAAGATGGAGACATCATTGACAAGTTCGGCAACGTCAAAGGTCATGCCGAGCGCGTAGAGGAGGAAGAAAAAGTCATTGACTACTCCATCCTCGACGGTCTTACTCTGAACAAGCAAGGTCTTGTCGTGGACCAAAATGGAACACCATTTGGTCGTCTCGTCGAGGGGCAAGCTTCCGAGCTGGCTGGTCGTCAATGCGACGAACAGGGATACATCTACAATGACCGTGGCAGGCCAGCTGGTCGTGCAGAGCCAATTCCGGAAGAAGAGCGTGTCGCTCGCCCCGAAGGACCATTCGCCGGTCTGGAGGGTCTTCACGTGGTTAAGGACGGTAACGTCGAGGATGAAAACGGCAATGTCGTCGGCTACATTACTGAGGGCAACGCCAAGCGCTTAGTAGGTCTCAAGGTTGACGAAGACGGAGACATCATCGACAAATTCGGAAACACCAAGGGTCACGCTGAACCAGTCGAAGAAGAAGAGGAGCAGCCAGTTGACAACTCAGCACTTGAAGGCAAGTACCTCAATAAGCAAGGATATGTTGTCGATGACAAGGGCATTCCATTCGGACGCCTTGTCGAAGGCAACATCTCTGAGCTGGCTGGTCGCAAGTGCGATGAAAATGGATATATCTACGGCGACACTGGCAAGGTGGTTGGCCGATGCGAGATACTACCTGAGAACGAGAGAGTCGCTCGTCCAGAAGGTCCATTTGCTGGCCTTGATGGTCTCCGCGTGGTAAAGGACGGATTTGTTGAAGACCAAGATGGCAACCGAGTTGGCCAAATCGTCGAAGGCGAGCCTAAGCGACTAGTCGGACTTCACGTAGACGAGGACGGTGATATCATCGACAAGTACGGCAATGTCAAGGGCCACGCTGAGCCTTGGGAAGAGGAGGAAGAGGAAGCACAGGATCTTTCGCGCCTTGCTGGCACTACGATCAACAAGTCTGGTTACGCCGTTGACGGCAGCGGACAGATCGTTGGTCGTGTCATCGAGGGCGACCCGAACATCATGATCGGCAAGAAGGTCGACAAAGAAGGTCAGGTCTGGGACGACTCCGGGAACGTCATCGGTAAAGCCGACATTGTCACTGGAGTGAATTCCGAAGAAGGCCCATTTGCTGGCTTCGACAACCTGGTCATCAACAAGGACGGCACAGTCACGACTCAAGCTGGCGATATCGTTGGCCGCGTGACGGAAGGCGACATCAAGAAGCTCCTAGGTCATACCGTTGACGAAGACGGAGATATCCTCGACAAGAATGGCAATCGGATCGGACGAGCCGAGCGCTGGGAGCCAGAAGAGAAAGAGCGTCGCGTCAATCCCATGTCTGGCAAGCGTGTCAACAAGGAGGGAGAGGTCCGCGACGACAACGGCGATCTGATGGGCAAACTCACGCAAGGAGACCTTGGACACTGTGTCGGTCAAGAAATTGACGACGCTGGCAACGTCGTAGACGTCGAGGGCAACAAGATTGGTGAAGTCACTCTCATCGAGAACATTGCCGAAGATGAATACGAGGGTCCAACTCAGGAAGAGCTTGATGAAGCAGCTAAGCGTGAAGAGGAGCGACAGATTGCGGAGAAGATGGGCGCCATCTGCACACAGACTCTCGAGCGCATGCAGCCAATCTGCAAACAAATCAAGGAGCACATGGAGAAGGCTGACAGCACTCCTAAGGAAGAGCTCGACGAGGAAGAGCTTGTCAACCAGGTCAAGCCACTTATTGAGGAGGGCGGTCGCATTCTTGGAGAGTGCAATGGCTCTCTGCGCGGACTCGACCCGGATGGAAAGATTGCGGCACAAGCCAAGGGTCGTGCCGGTACTGGCGAAGCCACTCCGGAAGAGTTCCGTCTCGCCGAGACGCTCAAAGAGCTCACCACCACGGTCGTGACAACCATCGACGATGCGAAGAAGAAGTTGAACAACATGCCTCACGCCAAGAAGAAGCTCAACCCCCTGTGGGCACTCATGACGCAGCCCCTTTTCCAGATTCTGGCAGCTGTTGGTCTCCTTCTCGCCGGTGTTCTGGGTCTTGTTGGACAGCTGCTGAACGGTCTTGGTCTTGGTGGTCTGGTCAACGGTCTTCTCGGCGGTCTCGGAATCAACAAGCTCCTCGCATCATTCGGTCTCATCGACGGCGACAAGGATAAGAAGAAACAGTCTGGAAAGAGCAAGCTCTCATCCATCCCTGTGGTCGGTGGTCTACTGGGTGGTGGTAAGTAAATGAGTGTGAAAGCCTTTTGACACATCGTCACACCCTCCCCACACCTGTAATCCGCATCTTACATTCTTGCGGTAAGAAGAATGTGGTCGATGTGTCAGGGCTTTCTCTTGCTTGCTTGCTCATCCTCCCCACTGCGACTTTCGTGTGAGCACTCTGACCACAAGAATTCCGACACTTTAGACGATAAAAAGAGCAAAGACAGCAATAAGAACGAGCGAGTCGCAGACGCAATCGAAACAGCAGAGGCGTTGGATCATTGGCAAAAGCTTGGAGGGCCAGTTGTTATTGGAGTTGAGACCTCCTAATATTTTCGACTTTCGATTCGCGTGGGATGCAAGCAGGTTCGGCGCTTGGGTGGACGTCATTTCTGGATTTCAATAACGACGTGGGTGTGATGAGTATATGGTTAGCACTGTACCGTATTGTGTAGCACACTTTTTTCTGCTCGGCTTTTTCGTCATAAAAGCACGATGCCGCTTCTGAGGGGCGATTTCGTTTGTGTAGATGCACGATCTGTAACATAGAAAAGCAAATGGAGCTGCTGAGACTCGATGCGTATTTTCGCGCAAATGGATGCTGTCAAGGTCTACATAATGAGCAGCGTGGTGATCACACAAGAAAACTACAGTTCACCCGAAATGTTTTGAATCTCCTTGAACGCAGCCATGGTCATGCTCATTTTGTCGAATCCAAGCGCCTCCTTCTGGCTGGCAGTCGTCACCAGCACGATACTACGTCTTTTGTCGACAGCAAAGTGCTGCCCAAATAAGCCCCAGCCCATGATCACTTCGCTTTGCTCATCCGCATAACAGCACGATCGATACGCCATGCTTTCGAAGAAAGAATTGAAAGGTCTCGCAAAGCGACCTCTCTGCCACGCATCTTTCGACCCTCCGCGCAGAATATCGTCAACCCACTCCGCCGGGACGATTTGTGCCCCTTCCGCATTCTTGCCGTCATCCAAAATGAGTTGTGCTACGCGAGCGACATCTGGTAAAGTTGCGCACCGCCCGCCAGCTGCACGCCCGAAGCCTTCCGAATCTACGGTGACAAGAGCATCGCTCTCAGCGCCCATGGGTTGCCACAGAAGCTCCTGCAAGATTTGGGAGTATGCCTTGCCGGTTGCACGTTCGAGAATCCATCCGAGCAAATCCGTATTTGCGGAAATGTACTCGAACCGGTCATCGATGATCTCTTGTGGTACGAAATGTGTCAGGAAGTCTTTCAAAGTCTTGTACTTCTCGCGACCAAGCATTGGATTCCACCCAGGAGCCGCGCGGTATTCGTGCTGACCATCAACGTATCTTGCACCGACTCGCATGTCCAGGCATTGCTGGATGGTCACGTTGCCCCATATCGTGTTCGAAACTTCTGGCACGTACTTGGTGACTGGATCGGCGACAGACAATTTGCCTTGAGCCTGCACGATCCCGACCAAAAGGCCAGTGACCGATTTGGTCACGGACATGAGGATGTGCTTGGATTCCTTTGTGTTGCCGTTGAAGTACTGCTCGTAAAGCACTTTGCCATGTTGAAGTATCATGACACCGTCGGTGTCATTCTCAGTGAGATATGTATGGAGATCGATCTTCTGGCCTGCATGATTGAGCTCGAATGCAGATACATCTGACGACCCTCGCGGCAGATGTGAAGCTGTCCCTGGCTTTTTCACGACGGTAGTGGACAAGATCTTGTCGATGTTCACAAAGGCCCACTTGCTACGGGGGTGACTGAGCCAATTGTGCAAATTTGCTTTTGAAGAACCCATTTTTGCAACCTCACAATCTGAGGGCTTGACGCGTGTTCCGATGTCGGTCAGATCACCTTAAGGAATTGTATTTTTAACAATGTCACGATGGGCTGCAGAAGGTTTAGCCGAGGTCAACTACGCGGTCCTCGAGACTGCAAGCCTTGGAGTTCGTACTGCCGTGGATCAGCCAGACTTATGTAGACTGAGCGTTGGCACATCAGTGCTTCGCGCGAAGAAGAGATGATCATTGATGGAGACCCGGAGCTGACAACACTGCTGGTAGAGGAAATATTTCCACTCCAAGCAATTTTTTCTGAACTTAACATTGTCCTCAAACTGTCCAATCACAGCAAATGTTTAGTTGACGAACTCTATGGGCTGACAAAGACATATCATGCTACAATACTGTAAGTCAAGGCGTCAGTATGCAACGAGAAGTGACCTGGAAGTGAACCGTTTGCGATCACTTTGGCTATCGTCCTCTTCGTCGACATGGAGTCGCTCAGACCAGCACACAGTCTTCTCGAAAGTATGAGTATTCGGTCGTGATATCTGCTTTACATGCGGCATTTCCCATCAGGCTCCTTGATGGCAAATTCTTCATTGGCTTCAATGATTACGTCGGTGTGATACCTGTGCTTCGCAATAAAGTCGTTGTTCAGGCCGTCACTCTCGTCGTACACTTTATAGGCTTCTTCCTTGTCGTGATGCATGCCTTTATCCATCCTTCGGCCCACCACTCTTTCCCTCGAAAGCTCTGGACGTACATGGATGAACCATTTCTCATCTACTAGCCCTTCGATCTGTTTCCAAGGCTCTTGATCAGCCAGGAGGTAGATCCCTTCCAAAATTATGGCCTCGCTATCAGCATCGATAGTTTGGCTGTCGGGAATGGGATCTCCTTGTTCTTCGTCAAATGTCGGAGCTCCGACCTCGTGGCCAGGACCCAGCTGTCTTAGCTTCTTCAGGAGGTTGACGGCAGCCTCTCCATCAAAGGTTTCCATGGCGCCCCGCCGCTCCATCTGACCTTCACTTAGGTCCTTTTTCGGCTTCATGAAACCTTCGATAGAGATTGCTTGACACTTGACCCCTCGCTTAACGACAGCAGAGGAGATGGATTCTGCAAGGGTGGACTTGCCACTGCCAGGACCTCCAGCAAGGGCGACAAGGCAACGTCGCGAACGAAGCCTCCGTTCAGTGTTGTTTGGATGGACATCTTCTTTGAATGGAATTTGCTGGTAGTGGTTGACAATTCGATCTGCCAGTCCGTTTGAGAGTTCTTCTTGATGCATCTTGGAGTCGTCTGGTGTGTTTCAAGTCTGGACGGCAAACCAAGAATTCCGGTCCAGATGTACATGAAGCCTATTTTTCAGCCTACCTTGCACCCTTATACTTGGTGAGCATCGTGATGACTCGATAATGAGCAGGGGATGATGGCGTCCAAGACTGCCATCCCCACTCGGTTCCACAAAAGTGCGGTCACTGGAACAACGACGTCCCAACTCTGACACCTATAACGCCGATTGTACGGTGAAGAGTTTTCGAGCCCAAATCGACCTGATTTGTGTAGGTCAGAACGTGCAGAAGCGTTGTTCCACGAATTGTCGATGTGCCTCCAGTTGCCAAGATTTTAGCCGGCAGACTTAAGTAGGCTAACTACCTGAGACAAAAAGACTTCACCTCACTCGGCCTCCATGAAAGAATCATGTTCTGCCATGGCGTGGTCGCAAAGTCTCTTCTTTGTCCCGTGGCGGTCTAAAACTCTCCACCATCCAACGCTTGTATGGCTGAAACTCTGGGAAAGTGGGCTCTCGACCCTACAAGCACTGCCTGGAAGCGCAGCGATTGCAGCAGAAACTTGAAGTGTAGGCTCACAGGTTGCACGCTCTCTGATTCAATCTGCAGAGCCAGAGCCTATGGTGTGTGTTGTGATGTCAACATCAGCAAGTACGAAAACGAGGAGGATCACCGTGTACTTGGCGTGTGGCTGAACCTGCACGTCTCGGAGCGCTGTATCAAGCCCGAATAGGCAATCTCAAGTAGGCTTGGTGGTCTTCACATGGCAAACCTCAAAGGTCTGAACGCGTATAAGAACAATGGACTGGTCCCGAATCTGCAAGAAGCAAACATGCTACTTGTAGCCTATCCACTTTGCGCATTACTCAAACACACATATACGCCACAAAGTTCTGAGACGATGCCATCGTTCTCATCGATATTCGGTCACAGTCACCCAAATCAGCCGCCTTGTCTCATATTCCAAGGGCCAGATTCGCACGGATCATCCCGGGTCATCAATCTTGCACACCAAGAGCTTGCACAATTCACAAACACGAAAAGCGCAATCTATCGTTCGGGCAAAGAAGTTTGTACATTTAAGCACTCTTCAATGTCGGGTACAACCAGACTGCAATTTCAGGGCCTTGAGATCAAGATGAAGCAAAGTTGGGAATCGATGCAGAATGGCAAAGACATTGAGACACCCACCGGGAAACTTCAATGGAGGGCTGGAAGCGGCTCTTATGAAGAGCTGCGCAATGAGCAAAAAGTACTACTTGCGAGAGGGAAGCTGCCGGGCACATTCCGGAGCAAGCACTCGGACTTGGAATTGTATGTGTCTCGGGACGCCTTCCTACTGGACCTGATTATCAGTTCGTGGATCAGCATGTTGCACACAAAAGCTGGCAGTGATGCGGGGGGAGAGGCTGCAGGCGAAGTCATAAGTGCCCTCGTGGGTGCGTAAATCATCCGATGCAAAGGACTCGATTGTATGTACATTTCGCATTATTTCGTTCATTGGTGTCGCCTTTTGAAGCAGCGTCTGAGCGTAGCTTATCAAACGCTTGCACAAAACGTGGTGATGCACCAAATGGCACGGCCGAATATTGATACCATTCAATCTCCCACAATTTTTCCAGGATCGCTCTGCGAGTGACATCTGTTTGAGCCGCCCAAGCAAATTCCAGAGCGATCGGTATCCACGCAGCACCCAGTGGAAAGAAGTGATGGGCTCCTTCAGCCAGGCGGGCGATCTGATCGTGAAGCCATATTGAAGTGGCCTTCAAATCGGCGTCTTGAGGGCTATACGCCAAAAGTATGCCATTGAGGGTGATGGCAACGCCACAATAGATTGCGAAGCTGGACTTGAACGCGGATCTTATCTTCGCAGATGCTGGAGAGTAATCAAGTGACTCTAAGCCGCTTTGCTTCTTTTTCACCTCATGGCATCTGGTCAAGATCGCTTTGTGGTGGAGTTGAATGGATGGCAGCCGACTTCGATCGTATTGCATCATGTCGGTCAGCTGGAGCAAGCAAGACGATATCGTGCCAAATTCAGTGTTCTTGCCGAGGAGCATTGTTTCCATCCAAGGCTCAAGTTTCAGTGTCGGATCGTACGCAGCTTCGAACATCTGCACATTCGTCAGCGAGATACTATCGAGAGTTTCACATTTCTTACCACTGGTGCAAGCATAGTAGCAAGAATAGCGCGATCGAAGGCGTCTCTGGAGTGCCGTACTGGCGATGTCGACAGGAAGTGTATCACGCCTGCGCTGTGCCCAGAAGTGTTGCTCTGATCGCCTCCGATCCAGCCCTGACAGATCCATATGATAAATATAGCACAAAGAGTCATGGAAGAAAACGCCGTGGCAGGATCTTGGAGTGAGGTACGCAGCGTGGACAGAGCATTGCCATATCGATTGTAACGCTCGTCCGAATTTCTTCGGGTCGCTAGATCGCTCATGGTTGCGACTAAAGCCGACACAGAGCTATCGAGAGCAGAACTTTCACCTAACCGTTTAGGAATTTCTTTCAGCATAGGTCCGTAGGTGAAGCATAGGTCGTATCGAACGTCATCGATCGACATTTTGTCAATCATCTCCGCGATAAGGCTGGTGGCTGCATTCTGTGGCGTGGCCGTGATGGGCGTGGTAGGCCACGTGGTGTGCGATATCGTCAAACGAGTTACTCCACTCCTTCGTTGTCCATTCACGGCAAAAAACTTGTATCGCTGTACACCTGCGCCGTGACACCCGATTTGCAGGCGCTCGCATCTTGAGCAAAGTGGCCTTTTCTGGTCGCACTGTCATGAATCTATCAGCTAATACCTTCCGGCTGCATCCATGTTCAATTCAGTACGTGGCATTCATTAATCTCTCACCACATAACATGCTCCTTGAAAACGAATACGACGCGACCTCGACGGCACTGACCTTTTTCTTTTGC
Organism: Cercospora canescens BHU; assembly: GCA_000347735.1. Taxonomy (NCBI): domain Eukaryota; kingdom Fungi; phylum Ascomycota; class Dothideomycetes; order Mycosphaerellales; family Mycosphaerellaceae; genus Cercospora; species Cercospora canescens. Next base: position 10,083 of record ANSM01006311.1, on the reverse strand, counting down.
TTCAGACAAGCATCGCAAGAAATACTCCTCGGTACTCCCGGCATCTCAACGGGTCATACTGTGCAGAAACGAAGGAACATGCTCTTCAGTGCAAGTTTCGTGCACTCTCTGCCTGAAGGATGCCGGCGGAGCCATCTTCACTTGCGGCTGAGGTCTTGGCGCGCCAAGAGCGCAGCATAACACCCAATGAGGCAAGATCGGCATCCGTGGTTTAGAAGGATGTCACAGTCTGTCAGCGTCAGCCACAGGCGAGAAATTCCTCCAGGTCCAAGACTCACGACCGAAAAGTACAAAATGTGCTCGTCGTCTGTCACTCCGTGGTTAGATCAACACTTGAATCAGTTATCTACCACTTGCCAACATGCGCTCTCTGCCAATAAGTTTGTTTCCACCATTGCACAATGCATGAAAATCACTAGTTCGTTATATCACACTCAGCACATAAATTGGAAGCCCTGCCAGCTGGATTTTCCGGCAGCTCTTAAGAGTCAGATCAGCGAACCACGAACAGCGACTCCGAATGGCTTCGACTACAACTTGTGAGAGTCAACGCCCCTCAACGGCCAGCGGCCAAAGGGAACATGGTGTTCTCTCCGGGTGGTCCTGGCTCATCAGGCGTTGAAGAAGTAGCCCAATTCGGACCTGTCTATCGCCAGTCTGCCATCACTTTCGAAAGGGCTGTGAAGCGTGTTCTAACTCTAGTTGCAGGATTCTTCTAGATCAATACAACGTGATCGGTTCTGATCCCAGGTTTGCAATCGGCCTTTCATCACGGATATTCGCGATAACTGACAGGTCGCAGAGGTACTGGGCGCACGATTCTTTCCCACTGTCCTTCCAACGTAACAATGCATAAGCGGAGCAATCAGTACATCGATCAGACGATCGACCTCCCGAGCGTCGACAGCTGGGCACTCTTCAAGGACAAAGCATGGGCCGAAGGTGGCTCACTGGCCGAGAGATGCTACGAAGCTCAGAAAGAGACCATGTCATACCTAAGCACTGCTTTCGTCGCTCGAGACCTTCGTGCTATTGCCGGTGTCATCAATGATGACGGACTGTTGCGGTTTTGGGGCAGGTCTTACAGGACCGTGATCGGCCAAACATTCGCCGCAATGTTCCCTGAGAAAGTGGAGCGTATGATCCTTGACAGTATTGTCGAGGCGGCCGACTACTATTCTGGAGGCTGGGTAGGCTCAACGAGGGAACTCGATGAAGCTATAGTGCACTTTTTCCACGAGTGTGTCGAAGCCGGGCCCGAAACTTGTGCCTTAGCAAACCACACTGGCCCGGAGACTACTCCTGGAACTCTCATGCAAGCTTTGAACAACGCTCTAGAGGAAGTGAAGGCTGAAGGAGTTATGCTTGGGCCGAACTATCCCTTGCAGGCTTCTCATTGGGAGGATGGTGAGTACTAGAAGGGTCCCCGAGGCTGAGGCAACTACGTCAACCTTTGTATTTGCCATGGATCTCCGCTAGTCCCCTTCATCTGAGAGACCTGTGCGCTGATCGTTTGCGTTTTGCTGCAGCTGACGGACTGCCCCTCCTACAAGAATTAAAGCTCACTCTTCTCGCTCTCGCGTACCGACCAAACCACTATGAGGCATTATTTTCGACCATCAATAACACTTTGAATGGTAACTTCTCATCATTCTTGAATCTGACGGCCGATGATTTGCCTCAGCCGCTGCAACCTTGGAATATGGGCTCACAAGCGTTCCAAGGGGTCTTTTGCCTGGACTCTGCTCTCCGCGCAGATAAACCTAAAGACCTTTACAATACCATTCAGGCACAAATGAAGGGAGGGACTATGTTTGCCGATGCCTTGTCACCACAGCTCTGGCCATGTGCGGAATGGAAATTCGATGCGGCCGAGCGTTACAGAGAAACGTTCCAGAATATACGTACGAAACATCCAATTTTGATGGTAGGTCATAATAAAGCGCTATGTGCGTCATTCTTAACTCTATCATACTGATACTTCTCTCTTGTCCAGATTAATAGCCCCTTTGACCCTGTGACACCTTTAGCTGGTGCCTTGGAAGCATCAATGGCGTTTCCAAGCTCCAGAACGATTTTTCAAAAAGGCCACGGCGTAAGTGGATCGAAGCCATGTTCGACGCAGGCTCGGGACTAACATTCGGCAAGCATGGCAGCAACAACCATCCAAGTATTTGCACCTTGCGAGCAATTGGAAACTATTTCGTGGATGGCAGCCTTCCTGGTATCAGCACAGAGTGTGAGCCGGGAAGGAACGGCTGGGAAATGATCACCGAGGCTAGGTCCAACAATGGCACAGTTTCTGTGACCGAGGAGGTTTGAAAATGACCAAGAGCGCATGATGCTTGAAGCAGTTTACGAGCTGGCACTTGGTCCACTCGCCATGACAGTATAACGAATAAGTGCGGATTGTACTGCAACGCAGGGTTTGGTTGCCATTGAGAGAGCGGTTTATCCTCTTGTTTCACGCTGGCTGCAGTTTTGTCATCTTCACATCACTGGTCTTGGCTCTCGTTCGGGTCAATGCCAGATTTCACCGGGGGCTCATGCACAGTGTTTCGATCAATTCTACGCGACAGGGTAGCTGCTTTCCATATGCTATTTCGTTTCCGATTCACAAGAGAGACGAAGTGCATATGTCATGCCGGTAGTTAGATGTTGACAGGTTTGCCGTCTGAGAGACTCAGAAGCATACGCTGAGCCATTCAGAAGCTCGCCAGATCTGACGCCAGCTCCAGAAAGTTGGATCGCTGCACAACGGTGCCGGTTCCAAAGTCTACTTTCCCAGCATTCACAGTCCCAACATTCGAAAGTACACAGACGGCACAATCTCCATCTTCTTTCCACCAAAGCTGAGCCGAGAAGCCAAGAACTCCTCCCGAATGTCCTATCCAGGCTCCGTGACCAGGAACATTCTATCTGAAAACTCCACGCCCCATGTCATGTCCGGGCAATGTTGAAGGAATGAATTCGTACATTAAGTCCATCGAAGGTGGTTTCAATAGAATTCCGTCTCTCAGAGCTAGAGCGAATTTGACGAGATCTGATGCATGCGAAATCATTCCACCTGCCATCCATGAGACCGAGAGATTCGAGCTCGTAACGTCGATGATGTCTTCTTGGACCTTTGAAAATGCATTGTGAATTCCTGCCGTACTGCGAAAGTGCGCAGAAGCGTAGTGATATCGATTTGCCACGGTGCCCTCTCGAGGACAATTCTCGAAACCATCCAAGAATGTCAGTCTCAACTCCAGTGGTTCCAAGATGCGTTGACGGATCTCGAACTCTGCTGTATTCTGCGTAACACTCTCAATGATAAGTCCGAGCAGCGTATAATTCGTGTTCGCGTAAGACCATGTTCCTGGACCTGGAGCTGTCCGCTTTGCGCGACGAATGTAGTCTAATGTCTCAGTCTTCTGCCAGATACGGTTCAGTCTCATTCTGGCACCTCTTGCGTCGACAAGCCAAGCAGGATCGTCCTCCCAACTATCAATACCACTCGTGTGATTCAAGAGCTGAGATATGCTTGCGTTCTGTGCATCGTCAATGGCACGGTAAACATCTGGGCCAAGGTGCTTCTGGACAGTGTCTTGGAGTTCAAGCTTGCCTTCTTCAATAAGCTGGAAGATGGTGACTGCAACAAAAATCTTGGCGATACTCCCGATTCCGAAGAGATGCCTCTCTTCCACGGGGGTCAGCTGGTTGATGTCCGCGACTCCAGTACAGAAACAACAAGGGCCCGCTCGGCTGGACGCGATGGACACTGAGGTCCCGCCTGCTATGGTGCTCCTCTGGAGAATAGCATCGAGATCAGCGCGAAGCTTTGTTTCTTCCAATCCGACAACTTTGATCAGTGAGTGGTGCGAGACAATGACAAGCCCTGCCAAGGAAGTGCCTGGGTGAGACCGTGAGAACGTGCATCTCACTCCAATGAACCCCACTTTCGGCGCCGAGGCATATGTTGGCCTACTTGTCACCAGCTCAGCGTCAGCATCATTGCGTCCAAAATCATCGACAAACACGCCATCGTCAAAACCAGCAGAAATGCCCCTCTTGAATCGTCATGGCGTATACCTTTACTACGAGGTTCATGGACATGGACGTCCACTGCTGCTAACTCACGGCTATTCTTCCAGCTCTGAGATGTGGAGAGGACAGGTTGAGGCCTTGTCGAGGCAGTTCAGACTAATAATATGGTAACAAGCTGTTATTGCCTCTTCTTGAGTATTTCGCGAGCTGATTAGTGGTTGTTGAGGGACATGCGAGGTCATGGCAAATCCGACTACCCCAAAGACCAAGGAGCATATTCTGAAGCACATACCGTTGCAGATATGAGCGCCATTCTTGACCACGTTTGCGGCCGCGGCACAATGGCCATCATCGGTGGTTTGAGTCTTGGTGGGTACATGTCCATGGCGTTTTACCGGATGTATTCAGATCGAGTCACTGCGCTGCTCATTATCGACACTGGACCCGGCTTCAAGAAAGATTCCGCGCGGAACGACTGGAACAATTACGCCAATATCACGGCCGAGAATTTCGAACGCAATGGACTCGCGGATATACAGTCGCAGAGCGCAGAGAGATCCCAGCATATGCATCGAAATGCCAAAGGCTTAGCTTTGGCTGCTCGAGGCATGCTGGCGCAGCGAGATTCTTCGGTAATCGATTCGTTGTCGAGAATCACTGTCCCAGCATTGGTCGTGGTTGGTGCTGATGACAAACCGTTCATCGTTGCGTCTGACTATATGGCGAAGAAGATTCCAGGCGCAACAAAAGTGGTTGTTCCGAATGCTGGGCACGCTGTTAACATTGACCAGCCAGAATCATTCTTGGAAGCTGTCAGACCATTCTTGGACCAATTTGGTTCGCCAAAAGCCGTACTATAGATATCGTTGAAGATATATCTAACCTGAGAAAGCGGTATTGAATCTTAATCTCGATAATGTAGTGTTTATTTTAAAACGCTCCACTCTAATCCACAATAAAGCTGTCCACCCGACCCTTTGCGACACCCTTCTTGTTGAGATACGGCGGATCAACCAGCAGATCAACAATACCCGTCTTGCGAACTTCATGGTTGCGCAAGCCAAAGTAGCGATGACTTCGATAGCTCCAGTGAACGTTCGCAGCCACCATGAGCTCGATGCCGCGGACGTATGTCTTGACCTGCTCCGCAACGGTTTTGTCCCATTTTGGCAGTGTAGCAAAGACTTCATCCATGCGGCTCAAGCGAGTATCAATCATGACTGCGACGTGATCGTGCGCTTCTTGTACCTCCATGCCGTTAAGTCGACAGACTGCAATCATGTTGTGTGTCACTGATTCGGACTATCCCAAGTCAGTGTCTGTCATTTGATTCGTGATGATCACTTGCTCACCTCTTCCTTTCGGTATGAAACCACATCATTCTGCAGTCCGCACAACTCGCAGCTCAATTGCTCGAGTCCTGTAATTTGCTCGCTGAGCATGATCTCATCTGGTATCTCAAGATCATTCGCAAAACAGACCATCGGGTAGCACGGATCCATTCCGACCGAATCACTGCGGCGCTCGAGGATTTCGTCCAGACTACGATCATAATCCTCGTGGCAGTCCTCAACTTGCTTAAGAGCCCCGATCAAGAACTTCTCCATGGCTCTTCTGTAGAACTTTTGCTGGAAGGGAGAAGCCAGCGCGCGATATCGACACCAGAAATCGTCATGGGCAGCTTGGACTCTGTCGACATAATCCAGGCGGCGATCATCCTGGTCTGCAGGAACAATATCGCCATCGACGGCTTCGAACAAGCGATCGATGAAGGCTTTTGTTCGCACGGGATCTCCCTTCAGATCCCCGTTATCGAAGAGGTCATCGAGGTAGAATATAAGATTTGTCCAGTCGCTCACGATGCGGAAGCGCTCGTACGGAGTGTATGGAACATATACGGCGCAAAACCAAGTAAAGTCCCCAGCAGCAAGAACACGGGCGGCTTTGTCGTTCATTCCAAGTCGGTCGACCAGCCATTGGCATGAATCAAGCTTGCACTGCCCATAATCGGGGCGAAGGTGCGGATCGGGTGCAATGAATAATTTAAATAGATTGGGGAGTTGCACAAGAACTCGATCTGAGTCATGGTGCTGCGAGTGTGACATCGCCATTGCCAGACCGATTTAAAAAGTATAAACGGCGTCGAGTGTTTTTGTTTGTTTGTGGTCGAATTCAAATGGAGTATAAGAGACGCTGTACGTCTTTATATGTTGGCGTCTGCAATTGACGGAGTGCCAACCGTGAACATCGCACGTCCTACACCACCCTAGCGTCAGCAGTGAATGGTGTCGCCGCAAAAGGAAGGCAGTCTCTCGCTTATGCCGAGACCGTCCTTTTGCCCCCATCCCATATGGAGTAGAGTACGGCAGCATTCGCCATCACGGACACCCAATTTGTTGCTTTTCCGCTCGACCCACGTGGCTGGCATTACGTGATCCCTCATGCTTGACTGCTGGGGCAGCGAGCGAACTGGTTCGGCGCTAGCACGGCCAACACGGCGCATCGCAAGCCACATGCACTGGAGCAAAGTCCCTGCATTCTACGTTTCGGAAGCTAGTTGCATCCTGCGACATGGGAAGCTTAGCAATTCAGGCTAGACAGAGGTAAAGGTAGATTCGTTGAATGCTTCTGAATCCATTGAATGTTTCTCAAACATTTCAAACCTTGCAAGTGTTTGATGGAAGACACCATGGCCAGTGGTCAAGTGGTGCAAGTGAAGTGTTCATGACCGATGCCTCGGCCGCAGTGGCGATTTAGCTCACAAGCTAGCATCCTTCCACTAGCATGGCAGATTCGATGACAAGAAATGCCAGATCGACGGGTAGATGACGCCCGACTGCGAGAAGGACACGGGACCTGATCTCTTGGCAGGCTTTCTTTGGCAGGTCATGTAACAGCGTCTTCTCCCGCACGTGAAAGCATTGTCTGAACCCTGCTCTTCGATCGCGCAGTCCTCGCGCATCACTGCCTCTGCAGCGGTAGCATTCTTCGCCCTTTGGGCCGAGCTCCCGCTATGCAGCAGCGCAATCCAAATAGCTGCCACTCCTTTGTAGTGTCTCGCAAACGTTCGAACTTAGATCGAGTGCCAAATCTTCACAATAGATCTCTCTGGGTGGCCGCTTCGCATATAGATCGACTAAGAGTCTTATATCGAGACGGAGAAGTACAGACTTGGATTTCGGGTGAGTCGAGTGGCGAAGCGCTCCGCGCAGGCAGCTCAGCTTCGGCAGCAATGCTTCAAGGTCGGTCTCGAAGCGCGGGAGCCGCTTATCTTCAGTCGCAAAGAGCGGCGAAGGGAAGCGTATGATGTTTCCCCATGGGTGCTGGTCCAGCATTGCGCCTATTTCGTCAACCTTGAGTTCTTCGCATGAATTAGAATTGTACAACCACAGGGTTTGCACATCGCATACCGTAACCAGAGCCTTTGTGGCACCAGAATCGGGACCTCACAGCTTCCAGCCTTGCTTTGCGTAGTCGCAGTCGAAGTTGGCCTAGCGACATGCCAGAGCAATCAACAAGATCCATGTTTGAGCGCAGCACGACATCTTCAGCCTCCATGATCTTCTGAAACAGTCTTTGCACATTCCTGATATCCTTCATCGATGCTGCCCCTACACATAGGCAACGGTGGTATCCTTCAAGTACACTGATAGCAATACTGAAGTCCACGACTGGATGGGCCCTCTGCAATAACTTGTTCACGCGGAGTGGAGTGGGGATCCCCAGTGCAGGTGGCGGTGGAAACTTCGCTGCCTTTTCTTGTGCCTGGCCGACGCGGTCGGCGGCTCGTTGTTCTTTGTGCGCCATCGCGAAATACTTCGCAAAGAAAGAGTCACTTTTAGTAAATTGGACAGACTGAACACAAATCGATTGGTGTGAAAAATAGGTGGAGGTGAATTGCCATCCGCGCTGTCGTGTTTGTTGATGCAAACTGTGCGACGCGACCCTTGCGCCTTGCATGGTAGCGCAGTGCATGTCTGTGATGATGCAAGAGCAAATGAACTAGGCTGCACTGCCGATCTCTTGGGCTCTGGTCTGCTTCTGTGCTGTATTGCACGACTACCTCCTAGGCCATGCATAGTTCACAGCCCAGTAGTTAAGAAGCACCATCCAAGCGCGTCTCTTGTTGTCTAATTCGAGGAATTGTACGTCATCTCCGAATGCTCTTGCAATGCAGCCCAGAACGAAATCGGCCGCCTGAGCACGACTGGGGATGGGCAAGATGACTTCTGCGGCGCTAGAGATCATGCATGCCGTGTTTGCGAGACCGATCAAAACAGCGATGACCTCTTTGCAACTTTCCTCGGTGATTCAAATGCGTGGGGTGTATCCAGTCGGCTAGCGTGCATCCAGCAGTGGAATTGGGCCCTATGCATGGTCCCAGTAGCATTGATCGCGGAAAATCGAATCAGGACGACTGTCGAAGACGCAGCTAAATTGTACAATGTCAAATCGCCCCTTGCTTGTCATCTCCTCTCGATGCTGTCAGCAAAACAATTCACTGTCCTTCGCTGTCCTTCATTTCCATCTTTCTTCTCGCGGCTAAGATCATCTCCTCCCTCCGCCTCTTCAGCGCCTCGGCTCTCTGCACCTTATCCGAGCTCCACGCACTCTTCCTCTTTTCTCTTTCCTGATCCTCACTCAAAACTGGCTCCTTGCCCTTTCCGCTGGTCGTCACTCGCCCTTGCAACCCATACCGACTGATCAGATCCTGCTGTGACGGGTTGGTCCTGCTCGCTGAGGTCGCCGTGGGATTCCCAGTTCTGTTCGCTGCGGCTGCCGGTGCAACAGGAAGATCGGGCTGGAATGTCGGAGGTGGGTTATCGAGCGCTCGGCCGTCGAGGACGCGTGCAGTCGTGGCCTCTACATTTCCGCCATTGCGTGACAAGTCCCAGGCTATGCTTCGGCGATCGAGTTGTGGGAAGACGGCAGAAACGGCGTTGACTTTGGCAGGATCGACGCGATTCCGTGAGGCGGATGACGTGCCCGCGGAGGGTGCAGAAGGTTTGCTCATGCACCAGCGGACGGCGAGAAACCCGACGACGACCACGGCGACGATTTGCGGAATGTTGATTGAGTTGTCGGCGGCCATGTTGTTGTTGCGTGTCGTCGGATAGGTGGGATGTGTGTGCGGCGTCGGTCGAGGTTGAGAGTTCCGATGTAGGCTCGTCGGTGTCGTAGTGGAATGTAATTCTCGTTTGCTGCGGAGCGGATGCAGGCGGCGCGGATCGCGAATCGCAGGTGATGATGTCGGTCGGTTGTGTACGAATGTGAGAGTTGATGGGTCAGCGAAGGTCAAGATGCAGCCATCCGCGGCTCGACGCGGTCCGTGCATAAGGACATGAACGGCACAACGTGAACATGTGCATCGGAAGATCGGGGAGCTTGCCTATCCAACATCAACCAGTTTCCCGACGGAAAATTTGGCCACAAATATATCTTCACAATCATCCATGAGCATGACAACGATCAGTTCGATGCAGCAGCTACTATTGCTTCGATCACTCCATTCACAAGAATCATGGCAAAGCCATACGACAACGTCAACGAAGAACAACTCCAACGGGACGCCGACGCTTCATTGCTCCACTATGTAAGACTCGATTCACACGCGGATGTTTCTAGGAGTTGGCTGACCAGTCTACAGGGTACAACTTTCTATCCATCGATCATCGCCCACGCCTCCGGCCGCTCTATCACGACCTCCAGAGGCCATACCATGCTAGACTGGACCTCGGGTCAAATGTCAACTCTGATCGGCCATGGACATCCCGAAATAGTCTACACGATCCAGGAGCATGCACAGCACCTTGATCATCTCTTTTCTGGGATGCTCTCTCCTCCCGTCATCGCACTAGCGAAACGACTGACGGCCTTGACACCTCCAGGTCTCGACAAAGCCCTCTTCCTCTCCACCGGCGGGGAGTCGAACGAATGCGCCATTCGACTTGCAAAGTTCTTCACAGGAAAGTTTGAGATGGTGGGACTGGCGTCGTCGTGGCACGGCGTCACTAGCGGCGCCATTGCCGCGCAGTACCATTCCGGCCGCGCAGG
>ANSM01006309.1:0-14849 GCA_000347735.1 Cercospora canescens BHU | reverse complement strand
CTGGCGCAGCTCCGTCGGGCTGTGATGAAGACATGGCGTCGGCGGGGTTGTGTGCATGCGTCGTGGGCGTGGCCAAGGTTGGTGCTTCGTGGCGGGACGAGCGTCGACTGACCGCTTGGTACCGAAGAGTATTAGGCTTTGGCGTAGCGGGCGGTGGCATAGAAATGCTGGGCCGGTTGGAGTGATCGGCAACGATGTCTAGTTCTGCATGTCGGCCTTTACGACTGGCGGCGGAGTGGTGCGATGCAGATAGAATGTGGCCGGAAGAATGGGAGTTGGTGCTCTCGCGCGATGTGGTGCGCGAGAGGGAATGCAAAGAGGAAGAAGATTGCTGTTGGTGATTGTTGTCCATGGCGGCGGCGGCGGCAAACGACGAGGAAGGCATTGGCAGCTTCCTACTGGCTCGCGACGACCAACCCAATTGCCATGAACAGCGGCACTAACGACGCACCGAACAGGGAAGAACGATGGTCGAGACAGAAAGCGTCCATTTGCCTGGCTTTTCACTCGCTCCTCTACGCTCTCCCGCAATTGCGCCCGCCCCACCACCAAAATTCTGTCGTCACCCTGCAGCTGTGAAAGTGACACGGACCATGCGGCTCAACTAAGCTTTCGCTTGAGAGCCCGGCGCGTCCCGAACTGGAGCCGAAAATGGACGACTCTGTGCAGTGCACTTCGTCACGTTTGAAGGCCCAACTCAGATCCCAGCTGACCGAAGGCTTGACGCGGTCATATCCTGCAGTCAATAACCACAATCAAGGTCACAGAGTTATGATGCTGTCGTGCTGCCCTATCCTGAGGCCAATTTACTGCTACGCAAAGAAATTCACATCTGATAAAGCATTCGCAACGCTTCTCCCGCATTTGGACTCCTTCATCTCAATTGCACTATCAACTTCTAACAACCAGCAGCCTCGTTGATCGCGTTGGTTCCGTCATCATAGAACGCTCGACCGGCGCAGTTGGCCGCCTCCCTCTCAGTGCAAACTTGAGCCACATCCGCCCACCGGCGACGAAGCTGCTGCCACTCCACGAAGATCTCTCCATCATTCTATACCGGATTAGTGATGCTCAGGGCTGTTCTGCTTGATCGCCAACACAACTCACATCGTTGCACCACACAATCGATACTGGTCCAGCAGGACGTCTTTCGCACCCAACGCGATTGCACGCACGCCCATCGAGACGAGCAAGTCCTGAACTTGGGGTGGCCTCGATCAAATCGCCGACAGTCGGGCAGTTGACATTGCCAAACCTGCCACCACAATTGACATTGTCCTGCTGAACTCAGCTGGACTCATTCTAACATTCGTGCATGGAAGCAAACTCACCGGCAGGGGGTTGTTCGTTGGTGGCAGTTGGCGCTTGGAGAGACGTGCCTTCTCAGCTGCCCAGTCAACATCGTACTGGGGATTGATTTTCCTCAGAGTGAGCATGATGTGGTCAACAGTGCCGGTAATGTTCACATCGGAACCACCTGGATGGGCAAAACGCGTCAGTACAATGCGACGTGTGCTTGAGATAAGTATGTCATACCAACGAAAGCTGGCCCTGTAAACTCTGTACTGGAAGCTCAGTCATAGCTGCTCTGTGCGTTCAAGGCACGGGCAGATGTGCCAACAGCTGAGGCTAAAAGTGCGATGAGGAGAGACACCATGGTTGTATAAGTGTTTTGGGGATGCGATGGCTGGAAGCTGGAAGCTGAAGATTTGTCGCTGGAAATCACTGGAAATCATGGGCTTCTTATGCCCTCGCACTCCTTCTGAGAAGAGCTTGCGACTGCATCCAGGAGGCAGCAGCTCACGAATGATCGACTTTGTGCCACGCTGCGCATGGAACTCGCCATCCGCACAACTAGCGAGCCATGATCATCGATCCGGCATAATCAATTTCGCTCCATGTCAGAAAGGTGGCGCCCTCGATGTGATGCCTCGTGAATTGCATCCTCTTGTTGCCAGACGAAGGATCCCCGAGCACATTCGCCAGCCGGACGCGGTCTTGAACAGCAGTGGGGCTCATCGCCCATCAGGATCGATAGGATGTAAGCGATCGCCACCGTAATGTTCACATCGAGGCTTTTGATTACTTGTTCATTCCTTGGACATGCGACTTGGAGGCGCAGGCAGCCATCACTGTTGTAGCTGGCGCCAATGATCGTGTCACATTATGATCCTGCGGACGCTAGTGCCGACGATGTGGGAAGCGTTCATCACGATGCTGGCAATTCCTTCTGTTGATCTTAGCTCGGTATGTTCCTGGGCGTTGAAACTCACGTACACACTGTTTTGGGTTCGCAAAGCATTCCGACAAGATTCATCGTGATGCTGAATAGTATGCATAGCGGAGGCACGGCCGCGGACAAGGCTGGTCGGGACTAAGACTCTTGGTGTGCATGCGGGCTCAGACGACTATACCAATGGTTCCCAACCATTTGACAAGAAGGATCACGCTTCGGGGAATCTGTTCACAGTATGCAGCTTAAGCGCTCGGGGCTCCGTCTTCACACCTGCTTTCAGAGGATAGTGCCAGAGACTCATCTGTTACGCAGCTATTAGGAAACTTTGCGAGCATCAATAGCGAAGATCTCACTCATTTCTCAGCCGTGATGTCGATCGTGCGGCGTAGCCCCCCACGGTTACCCGAGCAATAGGCGCCATGCCATCATGGTCGAACAGCAGCAGCCACCTACACAGCACAGATAGAAGACTGGTATGCTGAAGAGCCTACCTACGCCAAGACAACCAACCAACCAAACTGCTGTGCAAGCCAACGGCAACCACCAGCTCCACCCACCACGTGCATGTCTAGACTCGCTCAAATCTACCAAGCAGCAAGTCAAACCGTTTGCAAAACCCCAGTAACAGCCTCTCAAAAATTTACAAAGCCCTTGAACTCCCAGCAGCAAGAGGCACAGCTTATACTTTCCTCCAAATCCGCCGCCATGCAAAGTCCGAACAACCGCTCAACCAATGACATGGCCCAAGCTTTCGGCGCAATGTCACGAGAGCCCAGTCCAGCACTTCCGCAATCCCCAATCTACGCGCCCCTCATTCCGCATTGGGCAAGACCCCCCTGCTTTCGTCTACCTCCGCCAGTCGACCCCACAACGAAGGATCCGATCGAAATGCTTTTAGTTCAGGACGAGTGACCTTGGTACATAAATTCGGGCCCGTCCCTGAGCGGCCAACTCTTCTGATCCTCTGAGGCCGCGGAGCGGTCGATCACACGGCGAGGTGCAGCAGTGCCGGGAAGGCTCGTGGGCGGAGACAGCAGCTTACACGGCGAAGATCGCGGGCTTAGTCTTTCATGTGCAAAGTGGGAGTGGTTGGACGTCCTGCGAACAGTGATTATGGACTCTCTGCTTCAGAGGCACGGACAGGCAATTGATGTCTATACCGCAGATCAAGTCTGAAACATCGTTGTGTTTCGACCACTGCTGAACGCCCGCGACTACCGTAGTCCCCGTTAGATACTAAAATCTATGTTCCACGTCACTGTCGAGCGGGCATGTCATACAAGATAGGATCAGGAAGACATCACGATTAGGCTACAAGCTTGTACCCGCAAGACACTGCCCGGAGTCTCAGCGTCGCGTCACCAGTCGCATTTCTTGGCAACATGTGCACCGCGTTCTGGTGCCCCCGGGCACGCCGCAGACACTTCGTGCATTTCAGCGGAGCGCTGGAAGGAGGACATAATTGCCTTCGACTACGGGGCCCCGTTGCATGATGCGGGAATACAATGGTACGTGCAGTGTCTGCACTTGGCAGCGACCCGTTGCTCACTGTTATGAGTATGCTCCGATGCAACTCCACGCCGCTGAATCGCAGTGGCCAAGAGGACGATCTTACTGATTGAGGTGCGGCGTATCAACGACGCCACGTCGAAGGAATGATACAGTTTATGCTCCTGCCCGAAGTTGACACACGTTATTCTATCACCAGTCTTGAGTGGACTGAAGCCAAAGTTCCAATACCACTCAACAGAGTCCCATGACCGTGCAGCTCCTCCCGATCGAAGATGTTCACGTACGCCGAGGATCTTGGACGGCATCATGGGGCAACCACCAGTCGCACAGGACACCGTTCGATCAAACTTGCAATTGACTTTGATTGTGATTCTAGGTGCATCCGTTGCTCGAAATTACCTGCGAGAGGCGAGTCCAAAAGCCAACGACTCCATTCGGTGCCAGCATTGAGACGACTCCTGTTTCAACGTCAGTTGCGCTTGAATAGTTTGCTTTGGCTTTGCAGCACCTGGCGCTGATATCAGAGTCGGCGTTAGTGGCAATGTGCCGATCATATTCAAACACCAGTCTCAAATCTGGCTCTCCATGATCGTCCGTGAATGGGCACGCGCGAAACTTGACGAGCGTCTCATGTGGACCCCTTTTCGCGATTGCGGCCGAGGTATTACACCAGCCGCGGGATGTCTCGCGGCCATCAACGACTCACAGGTCTCTTTAGCCATCCAATCCTGCGATGTTACTGAGAAATGCGCCTAAGGCCGTGTCAGGTCAGCCACTTTGCTATGCTGCGGGCAGGCGTGAGGTTGGATTGTATTGTACGATATCCATGAGAAGTTCGTAGTATTGCGCGGATCAGATCTAAAGTCTTCGGAGGTTCAAGAAACCTGCTAAATCAAGGCGATTTACATGTGAACCCTGTCTCAGCCGCATAGAACAAGATGTGAGAGAGAGGACACATCAGTGGTGAGGCATGCCTTTGCCGGAAGCGCTTCCGGTACTCGTACGCCTCGGGTGCAGTGCCGCGAGACACAGTGTCCTGTCAGCCTCGTCGCGCACATCATGCTGTGGATAATTCGGATCATTCAAGCTTCCTCGTCACAGCACGACCGGCTCGCCAAGCCACTAGCGCCAACTCAGTGAACTGTGCCACATGCCGGCGCGCGCTTTTCCGGTAATAATTGTCTGTCAAAGCTGAAGGACTCTAGCCCGACATCCTGCTTGCAGCGGTGACGTTCAACAGTTGCAAGTTGTAACCTTTGACAGTGATCCGCGGACTTGGCGTAACTTGGCTGTTGTAACTCAAGTGAGTTTGCATTCTGATAGGGTCACGAGCAGCCGCTACTGCTGTTGCTGTCATGCCGCTCAGTAAACAGCGCGCACGGTGTGGGTCCATCTTTGTAATGCTTCTCACATAGCAAAGATCGTGTCGCCAGTAGATTTGCAAGCCTTGTTAGCCCACGCAACGCACTGCTCTCAGCTATCGTTATCTCGCACCCCTGGCTTCTCTGCGACTGATTTCCTCTCGCATGAGGCATGAGGACCACGAACCGTCCGTCGCGCGTGTACTTGCAGACCTCTGCCCGCCTTGGACTTTCCCCTGTCCGATGCACTGTTTTCTGGTTGAGTGTACTCGCTGTGTTACTCATCACGCTTTGCGTACGCAGCGCATCGTCAAGAGATCCAGGATCGCTCTTCTTCAACCCAACAACCGGCTACACACCCAAGTACAGCGCTGTGCGACAGCTTCAGGCCGAACGTTTTATAGAGGCTGCGTCTGAGCACCCGCTGTATCGAAAGAATGGGCTGGGCGCGCCGCTCTGCATCTGAATCCCTTCCATGGCCAGGAAAGGGGCTCGCTATCTTCGCAACACTGTGGGCTCCCTCTTGTCAGGTCTGACCCAGGCAGAAAGAGATGGCATATACATGATCGTGTTTATTCCGCACACAGATCCTGCGGTCCATCCAGCATACCAAGAGACGTGGCTCTCGAATCTCGTAGATGAGATTTTGCTGTATAATTTGTCCGAAGCGTGATCGGACCACGTCAGGACCCTCGAGCCCGACCACGGGCTGCATCGCGAGAAAGGTTTATTCGAGTACACATACTTGCTCAAAGCATGCTATGCCAAAGAAACACCATACATCGCGATGATCGAGGACGATGTGATAGCGATGGATGGCTGGTACCATCGCACTGTGGCCGGAATACGACGAGCAGAAGAAAGATCTGCGCTGGAAACGGCGTCACAGGACTTTCTCTACCTTCTCATGTTCCACCCGGAAGAGTACCTGGGGTGGAACAGCGAAGACTGGCGGACGCATACTTTTTGGTCATGCACAGCGGTAGTGAGTGCCGCGATTGTCGTTTTCACCATCCGATCAATGTTTCCGGCCACTAAGTCCTTTCTCACGCCGTGGGCTTCCATCGGGATTTGTGTTGCGCTAGTGCCGTGGATAATCTTCCTAGTTTTCGCAGCGGGCAAGGTCACAGTCTTCCCACTGCCGACTGGAATTGTTGAGATGAACAAATATGGGTGCTGTGCGCAAGGTCTTGTTTTTCCACGGAATCAAGCTCACGAGCTTATTCGGTGGTACGAATCCTCGCGTATTGGGTTTGCCGACATGTTGACAGAACAATACGCCAATGAGCATGGCGAGCAGAGGTGGGCGTTGATTCCAAGCGTTCTTCAGCATGTTGGTTCGAAAAGTTCCAAGACGGATGATTTCGGTCATGGAGCCAAACACTCCAAAAGTGTTGCAGAGAACATTTGGAACTTCGGCTTCGAAATGAATGATCCGAAGGTTCTGCGAGCTGAGCATGAGCTGGCCGCAATCAGCCCATCTCAATTAGGCGTGTGACGCAGTCCGTCCATGCAACAGAAGAGAAGCAAATGACCCATCACTTGCGTAGCCTCATCTCTCCGGGTGAGTTGCAACCCTCAACACTTTGAATCGCTACGGCGTCTCGATTGACGCTCCAGCCTTTGATGCGTAAATGTGGAGTGCCGGGCCGCGTCTGTTCCTATGCGCGTGGAGATCATCCTTCGCCTGCCAAGACAAAGGTGTCAGCAGCGGCGTCGAATCACAACCGCCTTCACCCTGTCGCGTCATGTCTCTTTCGTGTCCCATGCGCAGCCATTTCTCAGCTCGCAGCGCGACGTATAGACCTGTAATGCTGTAGGACCATCCGAAAATCTGTCGTCACCCTGCAGCCCCAGAAACGACACACAGACCATGCGGCTCAATTAAGCTTTCGCTTGATGGTCCGAGCTTGCTTGCCATATGAAATTTTGGCAGCGCTGCTTTGGTCTGGTCTGGTCTCATCACGATGGAGGCCGAGGGACGTGTCGCGAAGAGGCAGAAGCTGTCGAATGGCGTGTTAAGGGCGCAACGTTCAGCGGGACAGTCGAGAGTCTTCGCGCCATACAGGACTGTCGGATTGGTGTCGCCAACAGCAGTACCCTTCACGAGTGTGCCGCTGGGCAAGACGACCTTCCAGATCACCACTTCCGTAGGTCGCAGCCTGCAGACATACGACTTGCGACGAAGCCTGAACCTGGTCTTTATCACCCGACCGCAGACTCCCGAAGTCATCACCGCGACCGCAGCATGGAAGGACTGCATTTTTGCGGCGTGGGGAGGTGCCAATGTCGAGTCGGCACGAGGTGTATGGTTGATAAAGCGCGGCAAGAAGGAGGCGGAATTGGAATGGCCAGCAGATGGTGTTGAGAACGTCGGCGCATTCTGTGTGCTCGGAAGCTGGCTGATTGGAGTTTGCGACACACAACTGCTCGTGTGGAAAACGACTACCTTGGAGCTCTACACATCACTCCGAGGCATTTCACCTGTGCCCTTCACCAAGTGCATATCTGGTCTGCCTACTTTCTTGAACAAAGTCATCGTGGGTAGACAGGACGGCAGTGCGGAGATCTGGAATGTCTCCAGTGGGAAACTGGTCTACACTGTCCTCCCACCTTCTACAGCCTATGGCGCAGTCACTGCCATTGAGCCGACTCCGGCGTTGTCTCTGGTCGCAATTGCATACGAGAAGGGACCACTACTGATTCACGACGTGAAGTCCGACCCCACTGCCATTCAGCTCAGCACGCCTGTTGGTGCTCCCGTCACTTCGATAACGTTTCGCACCGACGGACTGGGAGCTGGAGAAGACGGAAGGCTGGCTGGTGTTATGGCGACCGCGTCTACTGCATCCGGCGATGTAACTTTATGGGACCTCAACGATGGCGGTAGAAAAGCAGGCGTGCTCAGAGCTGCGCATGCTCAGCCTACAGCGACAACTCCTGGTGGAACGAGCAGAATCGAGTTCTTGGCAGGCCAAGCCATTCTTGTGAGCAGCGGTCTTGATAATAGCCTGAAGACGTGGATATTCGACAAGACACCATTCGACCCTCTGCCCAGAATTCTGCATGAGCTGAGTGGACATGGTGCTCCAGTCTCTAAGCTGATGTTCTTGCCCACTGCGTCAGACGGCGCAGATGACGACGGAAAGTGGCTGTTATCGGCCAGCAAAGACCGCAGCCTCTGGGGCTGGTCGGTTCGGCGCGATAGACAGAGCACAGAGCTTAGCCAAGGCGCGGTGCAAAAGAAAGCCAAGAAACAAGGCTTACTGTCTGGCGACCGAGACGCACTTGAAGACCTTAAATGCCCTCCAATCACTGGAATTGCATGTGGTTTGAACAGAGATGGCGGGATTGGCGCTCTGCCCGGCAAGCATCCCATCTGGCAGAACAATGCCAAGTCGAAGCAGATCAGCGCCGAAGTCAGTGCAATGACGGGGTGGGAGAGCGTGTTGACAGCGCACGAGAACGATTCCAAGGCACGAACGTGGTTCTGGGGCAGAAAGCGTGCAGGTCGTTGGGCGTTCACTACAAGTGATGGAGGCAATGTGACATCTGTTGCTCTGTCACCATGCGGGACCTTTGGTCTGGTTGGCTCAGACAAGGGCGGTATCGATATGTTCAACATGCAATCTGGGATACATCGTCAACGATTCCCGGCTCGATTGACACCAATGCAAGCAAAGCAGCTGAGACTGGACGTCGAGCGCAACAACTTGATATTGGAAGACGATGGCAAGAAGAGGTTTTATCGAGGTCAGGGCAAGCATGCAGCAGCTGTCGTGGGGTTGGCTGTTGACAGTCTGAACAAGACAGTGGTGTCCGCCGGCGCGGATGGCAAGATCAAATTCTGGAGCTTTGGCAATGGTCTGATGACTGGTCAGCTGGATTGGTCGAGCTCGACTGGTATACTTGACATGCGGTTTCATCGCGCATCAGACTTGGCAGCATTCACTTGCACTGATGGCTGCATTCGTGTAATCGACATCAAGACGCAGAAGCTGGTCCGTGAGCTGTGGCGTTCACGAGCGCCACTGGCTGAGCTGAAGGGTCTGAAGTTCTCCGACTTCACCTTCTCAACAGATGGTCACTGGCTCACTGCTTCTGCTGGCCAATTGGTCTTTCTGTGGGATCTGCCGACGGGCCATCTTGTGGATGTTTTCAAGCTCAAAGATCAGTGTACGACTCTTGCATTCTCACCCACGGGTGAGTACTTGGCGACTGCAACCAAGGATAATGTCGGAGTTGACATTTGGACCAACCGCAGTCTCTTCACTCATGTTTCCACGCGTCACATCACGCAAAAAGAATTGCTTGCAGTGATTCATTCGACCACGACATTGGCCCCAACAGCTTCGGGTGAAGGCAGCACAAACCTCATCGCAGCGACCGCACATGAGTCTGATGCAGAGGAGGATACAGATGCCATCGACCTGGACTCTGACCCAGCTTCAGAACTGGACACTCTATCAGCAGATCTTCTTTCTCTCTCCCTCGTACCAAGATCTCGATGGCAGAACCTGCTCCACCTCGACCTCATCCGCCAGAGAAACAAACCCACTGAGGCCCCCAAGAAGCCTGAAAAGGCTCCTTTCTTCCTCCCATCACTCCAAGATCTCCCTCAACAGAAGGTCGGCGCTTCCTCCTCCAACAACTCCACCGCCGAAGACATCGAAAAAGAACGATCCCGTGTCCTCAAACTCACCCAATCCGGCACTAAATCCCAGTTCACCACCCTTCTCCACACAGCCTCCGCATCCCAAAATTTCGCCCCCTTCCTCACCCACCTCTCCTCTCTCCCTCCCGCCACAGCCGACATTGAAATCCGCTCCTTATCGCATACGGACAACGAACACGTTGCTTTCTTACAAGCTCTGACGTGGCAATTGCGGAGTAAACGTGATTTCGAATTGGTGCAGGCTTGGATGGCGGTGTGGTTGAAGGTTCATGGAGATTTGGTTGTGCAAGATGAGGAGGTGAGAAGTCTTGTGAGGGAGTATCAGATGGCGTTGGAAGAAGAGAGGAAGAGGGTGGAGAAGTTGGTGGGGTTTGTCGGGGGGATGGTGGGGTGGGTGAAGGCTGCGAGAGTGTAGGGTCGATTTGAGAGTGAGATTTGAGGTTTCGTTGTATGATACTATGGTGGTCTCTACCTGTGTCGCTGAGTCCGGAAGGCCGCATGAGAACCAACTCGATGCCCAAGATGTTGTCTGATGCTGCGCTGTCATGGAAAGATGGAACGATCAACGCACAAACCAACCTGGCGCCAAGGAATCCCATAATGGTCTGTGCACGTTCGACTATTCAGAGTTCTCTGTGCTGTGTTGAGCTCATGTGGCTCGCAGTTTTAATCGCTTACCCAGACATGGTAATGAGCAGCGAATACTCGTGATGGCACGTTTCAATGTGCTGTCGAGTACTCCTATTATCGTTGCCTTCGGCAAAGCGGTAATCCAGACACGCAATGATAAAACAATCGAAAGGGCAGGAAACAGCAGTCATGCGTTGAGGCTGGAAGCGATCGATTTGGGTAGCAGCGGGAATTTGATTTTGCAGGAACGCTTGTGCAGACGTTCCACTGGCGCTGGCAACTGAATGTCGGCTATGAGAAGCAGGTTTGGAAGCTGATGCGCGGAGATGCGGAGCCATGTGCGGGATGTGGGTTCAGAAAGGAAAGACCGTCTTGGAATGTGAGTGGTTCCCTTTCTTCGAGGACTTTGATATCAACATTGCTTGCCCATTCTCACATCTCCTTCTCAAAAGCCAGCTTGCCCATCTCAGATGACCGCAAAACTTCATAATAGGCTTTCGGATCATCAAACCAAAGTAGATACAATCTCCTGGAATCCGGGAGCGGAACCACCACAATCATCAACATGAGCAGTGACGCCAATCAAGATCTTGTTGTGTTCGCTGGTCTATTTTTCAGTGTCCGAGTCGATGAAATCTTCGTCTTTGAACATGTCTGGGTAATACTGCTGGAGTAACCCCCATTTCTTCTTCCGTTGTTCGTACTCGTCCCGCCAAGGCCGCTCGCGCGTCCCTCGAAGAAATTCGATGCATTCATCTGGCAACCGAGACGGATCTGCTTTGGACTTGAGTAGAAAGTTGACGACATCCGGAATGCTATATTCCATAGCTATCTGGAGTGGAACCTCATCCCCCAAGTCCGGATCTGCCCCGGCGGCGAGAAGGCGAGACATCGTTTCTTTCCAGCCGATATTCCATTTAGATGTTTCGACAGCATATGCGAGCGCCGTCATTCGTGGCAATTTCCTGGGAGAAGATCCAAACAGATTGACATCCGCTCCATACTTAAGCAACATGTTCACAGTCGCAATATTGGATTTCGATGAGCGACATGCTGCCATGAGCGGTGTCACACTATATTTCCTTGAAGAACCGTTGACAGATGCGCCGGCGTGGAGCAACCCTTCAACTACTAAGCTCATCCCGCGGCTGGCAGCATGGTGAAGTGCAGTCCAGTCATATATATCTTCTGCATGGATGCTTGCGCCATGTTCCATTAGAAGACTAACGACTTCCAAGATCTCAACTTCGGGGAGCGGATGCTCGTGAGCCCAGGGTGCGCAAAATATCATCAGAGCCGTTTCTTGAATCCGACTTTTTGCATTTGAATCAGCGCCTTGTTGAATGAGAAACCTGACCATCTTACACTTTTTGTAGACGGCCGCTGTAATAAGCGGCGCCCCAAGGCTACCTTCTGTTAAGTTGATGTCAAATCCTGTTGATAGAAGCATTTGCGCCACTTGTATACTCCCACATCTTGCGGCAAAGTGCAAAAGACTTTCTCCATAAAAGTGCCTTCTTGAGTGATACCCGTCCAATGACGTCAAGGTCTGGTGACGGTCATGGTGCTCGTCAATGAGTCTTGTGAAAAGCGCGATGTCGTCCCTTTCGATTGCCGCTATCATCTCCTTTTGCTGTTCTGGATCCAAATCCACAGGTTGCAGCGTATTGGCGACTACAGGTCCTTGTCTGGGGCGGCATTGCGACTCTAGCACAACTTCATGATCGTGCAGAGGAATCTGTTTCCGTGGTCGGCGTTTCAAAGCCACAGACCCGCGCACAAATTTGATTCTGGTGAATGTTTCTTGACCATAATGCTCCCGTTTCTCTCCATGGAGTGGCTTCGGTGCTTGAAACTGGCCCTGCGATGCTAGAAATGAGTCCTGGGGTTGCTGCGGTTGCATCCCAACAGCCTGCGTCCTCTTGTGAGGTGATTCATCCACCTGTCCATAGAGACGGAGCATGCATGTTTCCCGGTGTTCCTTGAGATACCTGTTTGAGAATGTTCCCATGCAGCGATCGCATGTTCTGAGATTCTGTCCAGTGTGCTTTTCCTTGTCATGGCGAGTGAGATTATCTTTTCTGGAGAAAGGTGCATGGTCGCATTTTGGACACTGCCAAGAAGGCATAGTCGCGCGATGATGAGTCCTCTCATGCCTTCTGCGTGCATCCGAGCTGCGATAGGACTTCACTGGCTCGCACTCCGAACAAATATAGGACATTGCAGGACGATGTAGGATGGGTAGTGATCGATAAGGTCTTGTGATCGATGGTGATGCTCTTGACCGAGTAGCAAAGGCGGGATTTGAGCCGTGGATCATCTACACGACAGGAACAGAATTGGTTCAATGGAGGTAGGCAAAGCGAGTTCTGTAGGAGTTTCGCAGAAGGTAGAAAACTGGAGGCCTGTTAAGCTATTTCCCAAGGCGACTGCGGAAGTGGAATAAAACTGGAGGTCGATGCGCGGATGGGACGCCGCAGGACCGAAGGGCGCGCTAGGCAACTTGCGACGACGCATCACTGAGGCTTTACCTCCTAGCATCCACGTCTCCACGTACGTTACTGCGGGTGGCGGGCAGTGCTAACTCGTTCTATCCAATCAGATTGGTCAAACGCAGGGTCGAGAAGAGGGACACGTGACGGACCTCCCAAGATCTACCGCAACGATCTAGTGATGACAATGCGTCGAAGGATTCAAAGGCTGCTGTGGCTGTTGGTTCGTGATATCCCACACGGCACCGTCTTGGCGACCTCCCAAAATTTGCTCTCGTCGGCCTCGTGCCGCAGCGGGTGGAGAAGGGCGCTGAAACCGCCCTCCAGAGATTGTCCTTTTTTATGGCAAGAGGGACGGCGCTAAAGCTGCACGTTAGTCTGCGCTGTTTCACCGCATCTTCTGATGACGATCTGGAATGGCAACAAAGATTGGGCAGCGCAATGCCTCGCGTGGATGTCAAGCCATCTCGTAGGCAATACATAAAGATCATGCTTTCCTGCCGCGTCTTCGCAGACTCACAATGCTACCGAGTCGTTTAGTTCTCACTTGCGTGGCATCCCAAAGACATCTACCTAACCCAACCCAACGGTCTAACTAGGCAGCTAGACCATGAACTACACAAACATCGCAATCCGCAATGACGACTACCAACAAGTCTTGCTGGCTGCGCTGTTTGGCGTGCTCACTACCGTACTCGCCGTTGCATCCGTCGTCGTCGGATATCTCCAGCTACGCAAACACAGGCTGGCACATGCAGGACCCGATGTCGAAGAAGGCATCGATGCCGTGAGCTTGCCTGAGATTCAATGAGTGTTTGAAAGCACTAAGACAATCGCTCCGCCGACATGCTGAATGCCCATGTAGATCTCAGGGCAACCCGCCTTCAGCCCCCAGCACTGCGGCCTCCGAGCACCAGGTGGACGAGCTCCATGCGGATGCCCCAATGCCGCCGGAAACTGGAGTGTGACACAAATGGGGTGCAATATGCATTGATGGAACACGAAGAAATGATCTTATCGTACAAAGTTCAGTCACAGACAGAACAAGAGTCCATGCCAACCACGTGCCGGACTGGACGGACCGAGGCTTGGCAATGTCGTCATTCACTTTCCCATGTAATTACACATGTACTTCAGCGTCCTCTTCTACCCGATTTTGTACGTCCTTCGCTATTGCGCTTCATATATGGTACCAGCTCCCGAATTCTCCAGACGCTTGACGATGTCAACATGAGCATGTTTAGCCGCCGCTTTCATCGCATTACACCTTCCCATGTTTGCATCTGCGCCAGCAGCCAGCAGGTGAGACACGATCTCATATCTTTGACTCCCGATGTAATATCTTCGTCACTCTTCATGCGGCGGCATGCTAGCACCAAGGCGGATACTGTCCGGTCACCTTTTTTCAAAGGTCGACAAAGGTTGACGTTTGCTCCTCTTCGCAGAAGGAGCAGAACGAATTCACTTGAGAGCCGATGATTGCACAATTCTGTGAGCGGCGTCGGCCCCCACTCGCCTGGGGCTCCGTCTGCTGATGCACCGTGAGCCAAGAGCTGCTCAGCCACGATCTTGAACCCTCTCCGAACACATAGAGTCAAAGCGGTATGATTCACAGAATTTGCTTGGTTAGTGGGCACACCGTGCTCGAGCAAAAGCTTCGCAACATCATGAACGATTTCCTTTTGATATTGCTCCCCTCCAAGAAGCAGGTGCAGAGCAGTCGACCCATAAGTGCATGAAAGACTTGGATTGGCACCGGAGCGGAGAAGGTAATCGACCATTCTAACATGCCCCTTGTAAGCTGCACAGTGTAACGGTGTCGACTGCGTAGCATTTTTGGCGTCTATATCGAATCCTGCTGCTAGTAATATTTAGGCGATCGGTAGACTATTAAGTTCTACTAGGCTATAATTAGTCGACTAATTATAGCCTAGTAGAACTTA
>ANSM01006303.1:0-20937 GCA_000347735.1 Cercospora canescens BHU | reverse complement strand
GTGGCATCGGCCTGGAGCTGGTGCGTCGACTGTTGCAGACGACCACCGTACCCGTCGTAGCGACTGCGCGGAAGGACCTCGATCAAGTCAGAGAAAATGCGCTGTCCGGATTGCAAAACGTGAAGGAAGACCGGCTGCGCGTGGTCAAGCTAGATGTACTCGGTGCGTGAAGCCTGCAACGCGGCCGCGCATTGCGCGCAATCGCTGCCACTAACTTTGCTTAGATGAGACCGTCGTAGCCGGAGCAGCAGACCAGATCTCGAAATGGTTCCCTCCCAAAGAGAGCTACCTCCATCTTTCGCTCGCCATTCCCGGCATTCTGTTCCCGGAGAAATCCCCAGCGCAGATCAAATACGACGATGCCCTCCTCACCTTCCGCACCAACACCCTCGGCCCCATGCTGCTGATCAAGCACCTGTCACCTTTCTTGCCCAGAAAAGCAACGAAGATGGAAGAGGTCGACGGCTTGCCAACGATGGCTGTGTGGGCGAACATGTCAGCAAGAGTGGGCTCCATCACGGACAATCGACTGGGAGGGTGGTACAGCTACCGATCAAGCAAGGCCGCTGTCAACCAACTGACCAAATCCTTTGACAACTACCTGCAACCCAGTGCTGGCGACAATGCTATGAGCATCAGCCTTCACCCCGGAACAGTCAAAACGAACTTGAGCAAAGAGTTCTGGAATAATGTAAAAGAGGAAAAGCTCTTCAGCCCTGAATTCGCGGCGGAGAAGCTGCTGGAGGTGATCAACAGTCGTAGTCTAGATGATCGAGGAAAGTGTTGGGACTGGGCCGGCAAAGAGGTGCCTCCGTAATTAATACTACAGGCTACAGACTACAGACCTGGGCTGTTGGGACCATGTGGATCAATGTCACATCACTCCTTCTTGTTCAGCTCCTCCGAGCGCTTCTTCAATTCTTCCTTGGACGCTGGTTCACCCAGGTTCTCGGCGATCACCTGCACAGTAAGTATTCGTGCATGCAGTTGCACTGTGGAAGAACGCTTACTGGTCCGGGGTTTGCCTGATGGTGTTCTTGCGAGGCCAGACCGCTTTTCTTTGCATCCGCCTCGCTCTTGCCTTTAGCGAGCTGCTCCTTGATCTCTATCTGACAGTCAGCCACGTCCCGAGAGGAGGCTGGCGTGGAACCCACCTTTGTCATTGTCTCCGGGAATCACAGGCACTGCAGACATGTCATCGAAGGTGAGCAAGTATCTCTGGTATCCAACGCCTCTTTCATCACCGGGGTCAGAAAAGGTGGGCAGCACGAAAAGCATTCAGCGGATCCACGTACTGGTTACTGGCTTGCTCCCGTTGATGATCCCTGTGCTTCCTGAGCTCGCTGAGTGAAATCTGCCCGACTGTCTTGGATGGCTTTTGCAGCGGCTCGGCCAAAGTCGTCTTGGTCAATCACCGGCGGCTGTCGCGGCTGCAGCTTACTCTCCTGCAGAAGAGCGTCGTAGTCTGGCTTCTGTGCCTCGTACTTGCGAATCGATTCGAGCTCGGTTTTGCTCAAGGTGTCTCTCGTGTTGCTGCCTCTAGTTGGCATCCTGATCAATCGTATACCTCCAAGGCAGCATCGAACTGGGAGAGCTCCGACCATGTACGTCATGGTGTGTCGCACGCGGCCCGTCTCTTTCACGTGCTACGTGGGGCTTGCAAGGGTAGCTCCAGTGCTCGAGCACTTCTTCTATGGATGGTACACAGTCAGCAAGACGTCTCTCTCACATAACCGACTCGATACATGAAGGGGGTGCAGCTCTGTTGCTTGAGTGGAGCTACATAACCTGCTTCAGCACACCCTGGCTCCTCTTCCCAGCGTCGACGTCCTCCCGGAGATGGAGCTCGTTCCGAGTGGCGCTGCAACAGCACCACATGTGCTGAGCCGACGGCAATCTGTGCGAGACTTGGCAATCCATAAGCTGGCCGGGCTGATGAGCTGGCGGCTATCACTCTCAAGTGAGGCGACGGAACGGGTGGGGGAATCGTCACAACTGGCAGCTCCGACATCGATGCAGTCAGCTTCTCACCGCAGCAGCACAGAGCCATCTCACGCTTAGCAAACAGAGATGAAGTCAAAGGAGAAAAGTGAACAACGATGATTCCCGGGAATTGGTTGAATTGACAAGCTAACGAGCGTTTCCAACATAAATCATCCTCTGCATTCGCCTTCGTTGTCTTCAACGCATCGGCAACCCATCTCTCCTCCTCTCCCGCAATCTACCAGCGTATGCAGCCATCGTCCAGAGAGGATGCGTGGGGTCGTTGGCATTCCATCCTCGAGTTCAAGACAGGCTCACAGCGTCGAGTTGTCTATTTCTGCGAGAGGGCCAGCATGGTTAGCAAGGCAATGAGACATTTTTGTTTTGTGCTTGGTATGCACGCCAGAACGGTACTCACGCAGGTGCAGCTGGAGCTGGAAGCGCAAGCGCAGTTGGCGTTGGAGCAAGCGGAGCAGCCACCCATGATGATAGTGTGTGTTTGGTGTTGGTTGATTGGTGGTGGTGGGATAGTGTGTTTCTTTGAATGACCTTGATGGAACTGATGGGATGAGAAGAACAGCAAACCGACGAAGGAGGGAGAAGATATAGGCTGCTTCTCACATGCTCTCGCCCACGTACATCCACTCGAGCTCGTGAGGATTGGTGCCACGCGAACTCTATGCAGCTCAAGGTTTGGATGGCGGGTCGTCCAGCGCGTGCGCTGAACGGAGCTCATCCCACGCCTTGTGGGCATCTGCTATGTCTCGGAGCTGTCTTGATCATGTCTAGCTGGACATGCTGGGCCATTCTCACCACGACGGTGGGTCATGCGACGGTTTACATTGGTGGAAGCTCAGGCACGATTGCAGCTAGGAGCTTCCTCGGGTGGTCTACTGACCTGGAGGTGCATTTGGGGTGAAGACATGTGAGATTCGGGCGAAATTCTGATTGGGCGAGTCATGTACGCTGCGTGATGTGCAAGCAGTTGTCAACAGTACTGTAGCAATACTCGTTCACGACGCTGGCCACGCCGTCGACCACAGCATCAAATTTGATTCAGCAGTCACTGTGGTGAACGAAAGCCGAGTATCAATGTTTGACAAAGTCACGCGATCAAATTCCCGCCAGTTTGCGTAGTCCGTGCCATTTTCGCTGCAGAGTCTCGCCGTATCCCACTTCGACAACACCCCGTGAAACATGCCACGCATCTGGCCGCATCGGGTAATCCAGATTCGCGGGTATAGCGGTCTTGATCAACGCCGGCCACTTGTCCACGCACACCGATTTGGCATTGCAAAGGCTTCTCAGTCCTTCGACGCCGGCGAACCTACCGTAACCAGATCCGCGCACGCCCCCAAACGGCAGCTGCACAACGTAATACCTGTTTCGACCCGGTCAGTACCAGTCATGAGATGGTCGATGAAGTGGCACTTACGCGGCAAAGTCATTCACCGCTACCATGCCCGCCTTGACTGCGTTTGTCACATGCACGAGGTTGCGCTGCGCTCCACTCGACCCGGTGGGTCCAAAGACACTCGCACCCAGGCCATACTCCGTACTGTTTGCGATGTCAATGACGTCCCCGACACCTTTCGCTCTCATGAAGAGACAGACAGGGCCGAACAGCTCTTCTTGCGCGATCCTCATCGATGCCGTAACGTCTACGATTAGCGTTGGCATGAAGTAATGGCCATGTGGGTATTTTTCGTGGTGATATCGATGTCCTCCCACGACCACCCGTGCGCCCTGCGCCCTCGCCTCCGCAATCAGCTGCTCTAACCGCTCGAAGGTGGCAGGTGAAACCATGGCCCCAACATCGACGGCATCTCCTTCAGCTCGGTCGGGGTCCAGGTCATTGCCCAGCCGCAATGCGCGGATACGTGGCTCTAGCAGTTTGGTCAGAGTGGCATACGCGCCGGGCATGGCAATGATGCGCTCGATTCCCACGCAATTTTGCCCTCCAGACTGAAACACTCCTCTCATGATGATGCTCGCAACTCTTCCAATCTCCGCACTCGACATGGTTCGTCCATCGGGATGATCCAGAATCATGGCAGGATCTTTGCCGCCGAGCTCGACACACAGCGGTGTCAGGACCTTGGATGCACTCTTTGCCACTTCGTGAGCCACCGAGCGGCTGCCAATGAATGTTAAATGCGCAATGCCGGGGTGCGATGTAAAGTAATCGGCGGTTTGTGGCCAGCAGGAAAATGAGTGGACGACATCAGGATTGTGATTACATGCTTTCAGCGCGGTACGAACGATTTCAGTGAAGTAAGTCGACGACCAAGCTGTCTGCTCGCTACCTTTGACGACGATTGCGTTCCCAGAGAACAGGGCGCTGATAATCGGACCAAGCAGGTTGTGAAAGGGGTAACTGGGAGCGAAGTTAGTCAACAATGGCGTTTGGGCCGCAGGGTCGAAACACTCACTTCCAGCTCACGCAAGCTCCGACGACTCCCAGAGGCTCGTACCGCACTTCATTCTTCTTGTAGAACATCATGAAATTGGTCGGCCTGCGATCAGGTCGCAAGGACTTCTCGCCGTGGTCGATGGTCCATTTGAGCTTCTCAGCAGTGACCAGCACTTCACCAAACAGTGCATCGACGCGAGTCTTGCCACTGTCCAGGCATGCAGCGCGAATGATTTCTTCTTGATGGTCAAGTAGATATTTGAGTAAAGTCTTCAACACCTGTCGGCGCTGGGCAAACGTGGTTTGGCTCCATGACTTTTGTGCGTCGGTAGCGCGAGAGATGATTCTGTCAATGCGATCAGGAGAGGAAGGATTGACAAGTCCCAGAAATTCGCCCGTAGCTGGCGCATAGCATTGTATAGCGGTCGAGCCGGGCACCTTGATGGATGGCTCGGGCAGCGTCTTCCCCTTCCAGCCAAACGAGCAGGGTTCGGGGGGTGGCACTGCAAAGTCCACCGCTTTCTCTGCGTCCTGTCGCAGCAGCACAAAGGTGAGGTATGCAATGACAAGTGCTATGACGGCTCCATATGTCTTCGAATCTAGGAGGATCACGGCGGCACGATCCATTGGGCGAGGTGGTAACGTGACTGGAGAAGGGGTGTTCGGTGCGGACGAGAGTGGTCGAGATAAGGTGAGAAACGCTCGCCAACAACCCGGCCTGCGCTCGCGTCGTACCACTCGTGTCCGTGGCAGAAGTTGTGGCTTCCATCTTCACATACCATGTCTGCCTACTCTGCACATCTCGTCCAGGCGGATCGCAATTCATCTGGCGCATGACAGCGGAAACACCATCGAGACGGAATCACAAACTGCGATTTTACCACAAGAGATGGACTTCCTTTGCACTTCGCGCTCTCGGACGACGTGTCGCATCCACGAACGAATGCACTGGTTTGGACGCTGTATACCCAACAACGCACCCATATGCCATGTGAATAGCACTTTCTACCCGATGCCAACACGCTGGTCCTGCGAATTCGTGCACTCCAACTGCTTGGCGACACGCGCTTGCTTATTCAACAATCTTCCCATCGTAGTTGTTCGCGATGGCTTGCTCGATCTCCTTCGCTTTTGCGCCCGTCACACTGGCGACTAAATCTCCGTTCCTAAAGATGTGGAAGGTGGGCATCTATCGGGATAGACTCACATCAACCCATTTGACCACCGAAGCGATCCTCTTCGCAAAATGTCCACCTCGTCCAACTCACCTGACGTGCGCCTAGCTCTTGACTGATCGCCAACGCGGTATCGGTGTTGTACGAGTAGAATCGAGCCTCCGGATACTTGGTCATCATCTTATCCATGAAAGGAGCGATGGCCTTGCAGTTGCTGCACCAATCCGTCAGTGCTTCAAGAATTGCCGTACCATCGGCGTTGGAGGCTTTAAGGTAGCCTTTCATATCAGTAAGCTCCTCCATCGCAATTCCGATTCAGACAAATTGTTGTTTCGACGAAGCATTCGCAAGAAGGGAGAGAACGCATAAAGCTTCCCCACGTCTCGCATGATCGCCTCCATTCGTCCTTTCTTATCTCATTGGCAGAACCTCCCTGCAACGCTAGCTGATGTTCATGCTTGGCGTAGGTGGCGGGCGCTTCAGGTGGCCTCAAGTTTGCTGACGGTCAGGCACATACATGTACTCCACCAGAAACATTGCACAGCAACCAGCACGCACTCGTGACCGTTCCACGTCATTCCATGCCCACGTGACAGGACATCGACGACTGTTCAACCGCGGCCTGATCAATAGCCGACAAGTCAATGAATTCAGGCGAGCGTGAAGAAAAACATGCCGCTAAGGACAGACCATACTATGACCTTGGTACGTATAGCCGACCAGTAACCACCAAGAGCGAACAGGCTCAGAGTTGGTTTGATCGTGGTCTGCAATGGTCTTATGCATTTAATCAGTATGCCACGAAATCACTGCTATCTATCAGGCGACAGTATCTGACTTGCAAGTAGTGAAGAGAGCGCGGCTTGCTTCCTGAGAGCGAGTGAGGCGGACTCTAGCTGTTGCATGGCGTTATGGGGCATAGCCTATGCACTAGGGCCCAATTACAACAAGCCTTGGGATGCTTTCGATCCCGATGAAAAGGAAGCGAATCTTCAACAGGCGAAGAACTCGATTCTTGCCGCGGAGCAAGCTGCGCAGGCAGATGCTACACCTCTCGAGAAGGCACTAATCGCCGCGCTCAAAGCTCGATATCCAGAGGACAGGAATGGCGACGACTACGCAAAATGGAATCAAGACTATGCGCGAGCTATGAGCACAGTCCATGATGAATTCGGTAATGATCTCGATGTATCTGCTTTGTACGCCGATGCACTGATGAACATATCCCCATGGGCTCTGTGGGATATTCGTACGGGAGAGCCGGCCGAAGGCTACCGAACGCTGGAAGCGAAGGCTGTCCTGGATCGTGGTTTTGCACACCCTGGAGGAAGAGATCATGCAGGCCTTTTACATTTGTGGTGTCATCTGATGGAGATGTCTGCTCGGCCAGAAGACGCTATCCCTATCGCAAATCGACTACGCGGACTGGTGCCTGACGCTGGACATTTGCACCACATGCCGACACATCTGGATGTCCTTGCTGGTGACTGGCAGAGTGCAATCACGTCGAATTCTCAAGCGATCGAGGCGGACGAGCGCTATCTGGCTCAGGCAGGAGCACTCAACTTCTACAGCCTGTATCGCAGTCATAATTACCACTTCAAAGTATATGCGGCCATGTTTGCTGGCCAATATCAATCCGCTATCGACACTGTCGCTCAGCTAGAAAGCTCACTGCCTGAGGATCTGCTGCGAACTCCGAGCCCTCCGATGGCAGACTGGCTTGAGAGCTTTTTGAGCATGCGAGTACACGTGCTTGTACGCTTTGGTAAGTGGGATGACTTACTCGCACTACAGCTGCCCGCAGACTCAGAGCTTTATTGCGTGACGACGGCCATGATCCGATACGGTCGTGGCGTAGCATATGCGGCGACTGGCGATGTCGTCAGAGCAGCAGCCGAACAGGATCTATTCCGCGCAGCTGTCTCTCAGGTCCCCGCGAGGAGAACATTGTTTAACAACACAGCCGTAGATATCCTCGCGGTCGCCATGGCAATGCTGGACGGCGAACTGGAGTACCGGAAAGAGAACTTCGATGTGGCGTTCTCGCATCTTCGAAAAGCTGCTGAACTGTCAGACAATCTGCCATATGACGAGCCGTGGGGGTGGATGCAGCCTCCAAGGCATGCCTTAGGAGCGCTATTGCTTGAGCAGGGGCGTGTCGAGGAGGCCGCAAAGGAGTACAAGGCCGATCTTGGTCTGGATGACACCTTACCGCGAGCGCTCAGGCATCCGAATAACGTATGGGCACTGCATGGGTATCACGAGTGTTTGACGAGGCTAGGGCAGGTGACAGAAGCGGAGAATGTTAGGGAGCAGTTGGATGGGCTTTTCAAGAGGTCGGATGTCAGAGTGACGAGCTCTTGCTTCTGTAGAATTGCGGAGCCAAAGCTGTAATATGACAATCTTTGACAAACATGCACACTTGTACATGCCACTCTGCTTCTACATATCAGCTGCTCCTGTCACAGCCATCCGCTCGTCTTTCACGACATAATTACCCACGCAGCCATAGTGTGACTCTGTATGCCTTTTGCGTCGATAGCTGCCCCTAAACATCGCTTGAATCGTCGTCGGTTGCTTGTGGTGAAGAGCCTGGCGGTTCCATCTCATCCTCTCGGTCCCACAAAAAGCCTCTGCATTTTGGCTTCCCGCAGTAACAACGCGGCTTGTTGGCATTGCGCGGATCCTCCAGAGCAGCTTCTCTTAAAGCTGTGGCCTCTTCGAGTTCGACCTCATCCTTGTCCACATAGTCGAACGTCAGCTCCGTTCCTGCAGGAATGTTCTCATATGCGAAGAAGGCCAAGCTAAATAGCTTCAAGTCATGCTTGTTGTAGGAAACGGTATATTGCCGGATGTTCGGTTCACACGAGTGATTCATGAAGCGCGTGACGTTTCCCATGTGCTCCCCGTCAACCACATACAATTCTTCGTCTTGTAGGATTTCGCCATTCGTCGGGTCAAGGCTGCCACGAAATTTGTCAAGCCCATAGAGGTAGCTCGCTTTGTCGGTCCGGATCTCATTGTTGCGGCTCCCAGTAGAGTGTTCCCGTCGATTAGCCTCCTCGTTGGTAATGACTTCCCCGAGGTACACGTCGATAAATTCTCCTTGGATGAGGTCTTCTTCGCAATACAGGCCCCAGCCCCGGTCCTTGCCCGTCTTGAATATAACCAAGGGCACCTTCCTCCCTTTCTGCACCAACCGAGACTTGCAGGCACTTCCACATTTGCAATTGCGGTTGCATTCGTAGATTGGAAAACGTGCCTCTCGGTAAAAGGATACCAGCGTCTGGGGCATACCATTTGCTTTCGGCTTGGAGTACGGGAATCGCTTTGGCATTTCGTCGGTGACAATGCTCTCCCCATTCTCTTCTGCAGCTGCTTTGGCAATGAGATATACTTCATAGCTTTCTGGGTCTTTGCGTTTTAGGGCCTGTTCGTCCACGCTCGCAAACTCGAGGCATTCGCACTTTGCCGTGTACTCACAACCAACCGCGCCCCCCATGTCCGGTTTACATTTTGAACATCCCTTGAACGTGGCTGGGTCATTTCTGGAAACCCCTTCACCTAAGACGTAGTCCGTGATGAAGTCAAAGTTCAGATTTGGAGTGGTAGAATCGTGACTGTTTTCGAGCCGCACTCGCTTCACTTTGCTTAGCTTCGCCTCAAAAGCTAGTCGAATGGCGCGTTCTGCTTGGTCTACCGGAGTATCTGCGCTCTCTTTTGTCATGCTGAGGGTCGGGAGGCTTTTGGTATTTATGACTGCAGCAGAGCGATCTGTCTTTGCCATTATGCTTCCCTCTTTGAAACTGAGAACGCCATTGTAGACGCGTGGACCATCGTCGTGTCCTGGTTCTGAATCATCCTGATCGATCACGGAAGGCGACCGTGAACGAGCGGGCATGGAGTTCTGCGGCGTTAGGAGGCCACTTGCTCCGAGGAGTCCACGTGACAGCGGCCCGTCATCTTCGGGAGACTTGCGTTTTCGTGAGTTGTCGTGAGATGAACGTGTTTGTGAATTGCGTCCAGAGAGACTGTTCTTCTCGATGTACGATTGCACTAGATGTAGCGACTTTCTCAACTCCGAGAGAGCATGCCATGAGGCAATAGCGCGTGGGGGGCACGGGGAGGCAGGCTTAGTTCGCCATCGAACCAGATATTCCTCATTCTGGTGTTGGTCAGTAAAGTGCGAACGTCAAAACATTATGCTCCTTACGTACGCCACTTCTCTTTCGGTGTGCGAGAACTTCAACAATATCTCCCGCTCGGATTGAATACCGGCGTCGCGGATAGGGCTGAAAGGTGCTAGGGAGAACCGGATCGTTCGACATTTGGGCTTACAATCGGCTTTCCGGCGCTTTTACGGTGCCGACACGCCGCGATTAGCACGTAAAAGGAGCGTTGTCAAGTAGTTAGTGAATTATTAGAAGTTTAGAGGTTGTTTTAAGAGAGGGTAAACGCGTCAATTAAGGTTCGCGCTGGCGCTAGGCTCATTTGAGTCACGTGACTTCCGTTGTTCAACTGTCACTCCAGATAAATATAGCAGTATCAGATTTGTTAGATTGTTATCTTCTAATAATAAGGAAGAAGTCATAATTATCTAGGACGTACTTTCACGAGTGAGCTCTCCGAGAAAGTGCTCCGGCAATATCGCACGGCTCATTTGCTGAGCCGTGCAGCACGGATCTTATCGCCGAGGATCAACGAGCTCGTCTTCGAAAAAGTTCTCGACTACGAGGTCCGCGCGGCGCACATTATTGCACGACAATCTCCAACATGGCAGCCACCAAAGTGCACAAGGGCTCTCAATCGAATCCCTTCATCAAGCAACTCGCATCAAGTGGTGAGGTCTCTCACCTTCACTTGTCCTGTTCCAGTTTTCTGACCACCTGCAGATCGCAGTGTCCGTGATCGCGCGCTCTCCTCACTTCGCACCTACCTCTCACGCTCCACATGCTTCACACCTCTGGATCTTCTGAAGCTCTGGAAGGGCCTGCATTATTGCACGTTCATGTCCGACAAACCACGGAACCAACAACGACTCGCTCGCGACTTGGCCGCCCTCACAGATGTTCTCGCTCAAGAAAATGTACTCCTGTGGTTGCAAGCATTCTGGACGACTATGGCTCGGGAGTGGGGAGCAATAGACAGTCTCAGGATGGACAAGTACCTGTACCTGGTGAGGTGCTACGTGAACAAGGGCTTCGAGATCTGTGCCAAGAGGAAGTGGGACGTGGAGCAATACATGAATATATTGGAAGACGACGGGGGACCTTTGAGTATCCGAGATGTAAAGGTGCCTGTCGGGCTGAAGTTGCACGTGCTGGACATCTGGGTCGATGAGCTAGAAAAAGTGGACTCGGATAGAAATGCTCCAGCCGTGGAGCAGGTCATGAAGCCAATCAGGAAACTACAGAAGGAGAGCCTGGTGAAGAGCGTCAGGCAGAGGGCCAAGGAAAGCCTAGATGATGAGAGGCTTCTTGGAGGAATAAGATGGAGAACGGATGAAGATGCCGATGCGGATGCGCAGATGGGCTCAGTCGACGAGGACAACGAAGATGGCGGTATCATGGGGCCCGACGACTTCGGTGGATTTGACGACTGAAACTTCCTGCAGTGACATCGAATTGGAGGCGAAGGGCACCTGGCGCTCTGGCCGCGGGCGACGGAACACGGACTGGTTCGAGATGGACGAGCAGCTCGGCTCGAGCCTCATATCCCCAGGATTGTACCCACAATACCACCTACAGTCGCTGAGTGCCTCGGGATCTAATCTACAAGTGGCCGGTCATGTGGTGGGATCAGATCAGAATTCCGGATGCACGATCCAGGATTGTTGATGTTCGGTAGTCATTGCGATGCTGCGATGTGCGGTTCTGGCAATACGAATGGATCTGTCCATTGATCCAGAGGAACAGACACCATGCCCCACTAGACGAGCTTGGGCACACATTACCATCTTGATGCGACGGGAGCCAACAAGGACACTTTCTTCGTGTTTTTGGGTGCTATGGGATGGCTTACAAGCACTCAAATGCAGCACCCCGTTAACCCAACTCCGCACGAGAGCTGAACCGCGCCGTTCTCCCGTGGTCGGACAGCTGGTAGATTGAGGCTTGCTTGCCTCGACCATCTCCCTGGTACACTGGCATATGCTCAACGTACAGCGGAAGATGATGCGCTGGCGTCTCATCGGGAAATGCTGCGCTTCTGGCAACGTTGCGCGACTTTCTCATTCTTATGCCGATGAATGCGCCCATGGCCAATAAGAAGGGCACCCCCAAGCCAACCCCAAGCCCGATGCCAATCTTCAGCGTGGGTGACATCCCGTCTACCATGGCTCCGCTCTGAACGTCCTGACTGTTTGTTACGGTCGTAGGTTTGATGATTTCTGCAGTCGGGAAAGCAGAGCTTGGGATTGATGCGCTACTTGTAACGCTGCTGGTTATTGCTTCAGCGCTCAATCGCGTATCATTCTCGATCTCTGCTGATATGTTGAAGTAGTGCGAGGTGATACCCTCGGGTTTGTTGGGCTTGAGCCAGAAGAAATATATCGGAGACAACGTGAGATTCGAGGTATATAATTGGACATCCCAAGACATGGACTGCGAACCAGCGCCGGTTCTCGAGATCGCGGTATCTACAACGTTCGTCAGTGATCAGGCTTTGCAGATTGTGAATGGTGCTGGCGAACCATAGACCGTGCTAATACT
The DNA here is from genome assembly GCA_000347735.1 of Cercospora canescens BHU. NCBI lineage: Eukaryota > Fungi > Ascomycota > Dothideomycetes > Mycosphaerellales > Mycosphaerellaceae > Cercospora > Cercospora canescens. The sequence continues at coordinate 8,653 of ANSM01006303.1, read as the reverse complement.
GTAGGCATATGCTGACTCCGAATTCTGCTGCCACAGTTCTATGCGGTATGAGGTCACGTTCGTTGTCCAGCTGACGCGCTGACTGCTGTTCAACCCCAGACCGGGTTGCCATCGTAGACTCGAGAAGGCCCAGGGCCGGGAGGGGTAATAAATATGTTCTTATTATTGTGTTGCGGGCTTGTATTGACGGACTCGAAAACGGTAGAAGCGTCAAGACCCATGGGAAAAACATGTGCTGCTGCATTCAGTGAAACGACCGGCGGCGATGGACTCAAACAACAAAAAGTATACTTTGAACCTCCCGTCTGGACTCCCAGTAGATATCTTGAGCGAGCGCCGCCGAAGAACGATCGGAAGCGCTCTGAACGCCGCATAGATGCAGCTTCGCTAGTCAGGCAGAAGACATATCCGTCACATCCTATGGAGCGTGGCGCTTAGGACATGAATAACACGCACACATCCGACTCCACAAGATGCTGGACACAAGATGAAGCCACAGAAGCTGCAACATAACCGCGCAGCAAGGAACAAGGCGCGTCGAAAGCTCGCTTGGACCAGGTCGGCAAGGGTTCTTCCACTCACATCGCTCACGGCTCAACTTCGTATTGACTTCCCTGTCCGAAGGTGGAGCTCTACTCGGGCGTCGTGCCGCAATTGCTGTGGCAGATTGCTGCTGACACGCCTGAGCACCCTCATAACCATGATCGAAAGGTAGGGCTCTGCTGCCTTTTCCTCGCCGTCTTCGATTCCATTTACAACATGGCCTACGGACTAGTAGACACTCGGTCCTTGGCCACAAGAACGTCGCTCGCAATCGCAGGCCTGCTAACCACCGCATTCTTGATCGCAAGTTTGACGAGATCATACAGTCCAATCTCCATTCATGCTTATGCTAGTCATTCGGGAAGAGATCAAGCTGGCAGCCTCCATGATGTACTCAACCAGACTCTGGGTGTACGGTCCCATTCCTGTGTTCATACATGGGCTCCTACTTACGGATTGCAGTTCCAGAAGATATTTGTTATCAACCTCCCATCGCGAACCGATCACCGGGACTACATGTCTCTTGCAGCCGCCTTGACGCCCGGTGGACTCAGGGTGGACTACATTGATGGAGTAACGAATGTTTCCCAGAAATCACTGCCTCCAGGAGGCGACAACTCCAGACACAAGCCAGGCATGATAGGTGCTTGGAGAGCGCATATCAATGTGCTGCGCACAATCGTCGAGCAAAACATAACCTCTGCGCTAGTGATGGAGGGCGATGTGGACTGGGACATCCGCATCAAGTCGCAAATGTACAATTTCGCCCGGGCATCAAGACTGCTATTGCAGCCAGAGACGGAAGACGAGATATTTGAGTTGAATGATAGCCTGTCGAGCCTGCCACTCTCGTCACCCTTCGGAGACGTCCAACTTTGGGATGTATTGTGGTTAGGGCATTGTGGGACCGAATTCCCCAAGACTGAGGGCGGCGTCCATAGTGGCAGAGTCGTGATACCAAACGACGAAACTGTGCCTGAGCCCCAGCATTTCGACAAAGAGTGGGGCAGTGATGCTCTCATCAGGGAATATCCTGAGCACACGCGCGTCGTTCATCGCGCAAGGATGAATGTATGTTCACTGGCGTACGGCATTTCTCAGCCAGGGGCGCGCAGACTTCTTTATGAGCTTGGTATCAAGAAATTGAACGGCGCGATGGACATCATGATGCGACAAGCATGCGACGGCAACGCTGGTAGGGCTCGGCATAACTGCTTGACTGTTCAGCCCCAACTATTCCAACATCACCGTCCCATCGGCTCGAAAGCTAGCTTTAGCGAGATTGAGGACCACGGCGATGGGATCAACGACTTCGCGTATACTCGCAACGTCCGATGGAGCACGAAGATGAATTTCGGAAAGCTACTGCGAGGCGAGACAGATTATCTCGACCTCTGGCAGGATGGTATGCCAGCCAACAAGACCGCATTTCCGTGAGAAGACGTCTCCCAGAACGAAAATGCAATCGAGGCGGGCGTCAAGCCGCAAAATAGACATAACAGACCGCAGTGCATTCAAGTCTGGATGGGGCCTGTCTGCTTGTTACTGCGTGTAGACACGACAGGTTTTGCGGCATAGATGCCAGCAATGATGTACAGACGTTGCGGCAGAACCTAAATTCAGATGATCTGCCAAGGGAACCTGTTCGCGCAACAACCTGCGACTGCTGGCAGGTGTCCAACATTCGAGACTGGCTGGTCTGTGTTGTTCATCACTTTCAGCAACTGCTCGCACTGCGTCCGAGTCCTGTTCGCAATTATCGAAGGAGCAATTGTACGAATGAGCAGCGCCTCAATCACCGTTGGGAACCATGCACACGAGTTCGATCTGTACACATTGACCTGCACGGCCCGAGGCAGAACGGATCGCTTCTGTGGTATTCAGCCAGGATCTGACATCGCCTAGGCGTAATGATGATGCACAGAAAGTAGAAGCATAGCTAGCCACTTCTTTCGGTTAGTCGTCTGACACTGTACATGCGTCGAAACCTTGACATTGAGTCTCTTGGAAATCTGACGTTGCATCGAAACACTATTGAGGTATCGTGAAGTAGAGCGGCATTTGCCGCAGAACAATCGTGCATCGAATATGTAGCAGATGCACGGAGGCGCTACGCTCATAGAACAGGTAATCTCAGGTACCTGCATTTCTCCATGGCTGTCAACGGAGCCCATATTGCTGGGTCTGTGTCAAGGAATCAAGGGAAAAGTTGACATAAACATCAAACATTGTTGAAGGAGAACAGAAGAAGTAATGTGCGAGGTGACGTCCGTCATAATGGTGCGGTTCACGAGGTGAAGCTGCAGCGCCACCCACGACAATAGCATAGACAGAGACGACTGTAGCTCGTCTGCGGAACGCTGCTCGGGCAGAATCGCAAGCGCAGCGCACAGAAGGGTAAGCCCTGGTCGTTAGTTTGAAGATAAGCTATAATTGCCCCGATTTTGATCGCCAAACCACCTCTGGCGGTCAGACGGGCATAGATGAAGCATCGTATTTGAGCATTCCATGACAACCGCCATGTTCACCACGTCTCGATCTGCGACAAGTGTCCTCGAGAACCGTCTGGCCTTATAAGGTTCCGATCCATGCTTGCCATGTTCGAAAACTTACGCTGACGTCCAGTGAAAAGGTTGGGGTTCGTGGTTGGATTGTGGTGGCGTCCGTTGTGCCTCTTGGCTCCCCGCGCGAAAACCCTTCGCATGACGTTCTGCAAGGTTTTTCTGTTAGCCGCATCCACTTTGCCGCTTCGTTCACGCGTTTCGCGCCGGCAGACTTCTTCTAGAGCGGCGCTGCGGAATATATGTCGGCAGCGAGGCCACCCTTGGCGGCGCTCACCCTCGGCCGCAGTGCTATTTCCATGCGACACCGCTCATCGTTGCTTGCGTTCTGCTGCTCAGCGTTCAGCATTGTCTTTGACTGTACTGAGCCCGGCTACTGAAAGTATCCGGAATATCCTGCGAATCCATCCGTGGCCTCGCTAGTTGTTCCGACTTCTAACTTAGGAGGCATGCCAATGCATTAGATTGCAATGCTACAGACAAGAGCATAGACAAGATTATACAAGAAACTTGCATCATGGAGCGAACCGTTACATCAACGAGTCAATTCGCCAACGATCCGTACACTTGGGAAGGCCTTACAGGATGGAAGAGTTACCGGACCCTCAGGCCGTTCCGTGGCATGTACCACGACGTGCGGCGACGACTGCCATATTACTGGAGTGATGTCACGGACGGCTTCAACTATAGAACCATGGCGGGAACAGTACGCATCTTCTTCGTCAACCTGCTCCCCGCGATTGCCTTCACACTCGATATGCAGCGAAGGACGGATTACTTCTTCGGCATCAACGAGGGTCTCTTCGCATCAGCGCTGGCAGCATTCGTGTTCAGCTTGTTCTCAGCCCAGCCCTTGACTGTGGTGGGCGTGACTGGTCTCATCTCCCTGTTCAATTACACGACGTACGACATTTGCGAATCGCAAGGCATTGTCGAGCTTTATCCGCAGTTTATTGCGTGGGTGTCAATTTGGGCTGCAATTACGCACTGGATGTCTGCCATTTTCAACTGGTGCGACTACATGCGATATATCACTGATTTTTCTACCAATTCCTTCGGCATGTATGTGTCGATCATCTATATGAGTGAGTTGCATCATCCCGCAAAACATGGAGGAGACGCTAACTTCGTCACAGTCAAGGGCGTTGAAGAACTTGTATCCAACTTCGACGGCAATAGCCCGGCGGCTGGCTATCTCGGCATCATCATTGCTCTGTGCTTCTGGGCGACCGTGTGGTGGCTCGAAGGCATGGGCAACACCATCCTGTACCGATCTTATTGGAGAAAGCTCTTGTCCGACTATGCCTATCCAATCGCCACCATCTTTTGGACTGGATTCTCGCACATCCCAGGCCGGATCAAAGACGCCAACCTCCCCAGAGTCCCGCACACGCGAGCATTCTACCCGAGCCAGGACCGCTCTTGGCTCATCGATTTCTGGAATCTTGAGGCGCGATATGTTTTCGCGGCAATGCCCATTGGCATCCTTCTGACGCTTCTCTTCTACTACGATCACAATGTCAGCTCCCTGACAGCACAAGCCCGGCAGTACCCGCTTAAAAAGCCTGCCGGCTTCCATTGGGACTTCTTCCTGCTCGGTATCACCTGCTTTGTCGGCGGTATCATAGGCATTCCTCTACCGAACGGTCTCATTCCCCAGGCACCGGTACACACCGACTCTCTCACGGAATATCAAGACGTGCTCACGGTCACCAAGGAGAAACAAGAGGATGACCCAGAATCGGAATGGGTTCATCGATATCACAAGAAGATTGAGGCCGTACGAGTTCGAGAGCAGCGCGTCTCACACATCATTATGACACTTGGTTTAGTGGGCGTCATGACGGGTCCGCTCTTGGTCGTCCTACACACCATGCCCCTCGGTCTCTTTGGCGGCGTCTTCTTCGTTGTTGGCTTCAGCGGCATTCCAGGTTTCAACATCACCCAAAATATACTCTACTGCATGAGCGAGAAGCGCTTCACGGATCCCAACGATCCCCGCAACACCCTAAGCAAGCGACGCATCATGTACTACACATCTTTCCAGATCATTGGAGTAGCCATCAGTATCGCCATTTCTCAGACCATCGCGGCGATCGGCTTCCCTATCATCATCACAGCGCTCATTCCCCTACGATGGTGCATCTTGCCGAGGATTTTCACCGAGCATGAACTCATGGTTCTGGATTCACCCACGGCCGATGCTGATGTCGTATTGTGCTCCATGGGAGGTCAGCCTGAGCGACCTGAGGTTCGCATGGCGAGAGAAAGACGTCGTCATCGCGGCGGGGACGAAGAAGGCGCGGCGACTGGGTTCTCCACCGCCGATGCCACGCCTGGGATGCGATCACGAGACAAGTTTGGCAAAGACGATGAAGAGCTAGAAGAGGAGGAGAGGGAGAAGAGAAGAGAGGCAGAGGGCGTTCACCCGACTCTGAATACTGGTCATAATTAAGCGTGGCTCGGCGTTGGGACTGATTGAATTCCAGAATGTTTAATCTCGTCTAGAGGCACTTGCAGTAAAAGCATCTTTCATCCGTCCTCGATTGCACATTTTTTTTTTCCAGTCAGACATCTGGCCTCCCTGTCTTTGCTCGGCTGGCCATCTGGCAGTTAGTCTGGCACCAGAGACAACTGGAAATGGTATCCCAAAACCACCAGTTGCTAAGCGGTCGCACTTTTCGTCGCTTTTCAGTCCATCAAATCCTCCCATTCGACCATCGGAATTGCCATCTGCAAATATGTTGCCATGCGCTTCCTACGGGGCCGACGAATACACCCAACATCACATCGACATACTACACAGCTCCGCGGATCTGCCCTGGCGCAAGCAGCCTCTTCCGTCATGTAGAGCTGCTACTGCACATGCCAAGGCGCGTAGCTCGGAGAGCGAGCATACAACCTACATGACGATGTAGAGCTTGAAGCACACCTCTGACAAGCACGGGACATGGTCAACCGTACCTCTAGTAGCAGATATGTATGTTGCCTGAGGAGCACAACCTGCAGATTACGTTTGATTGACTACAGCCGGGATGAACGAAAAGAGTGAAGGAAAACACCCCGATGTCCTCCTCCTCTTCGCTACCAATGCGTCGCTTGAAGGCCCCAATGCAAGAAACAAGACCCGGAAACAGAAGATCTGCCCTGTCAAAATACGAAAGGCGAGGTGCCAGAGCTGCGAAGCATCCATCGTGCCTTGTCCCAAATGCTCAAACATGTCTCGAGGCAGTGAAAAGGCCCGACGCCAACACGAGATGGGACGCCTAACTACGTCTTCCATTCTGCGATCGTCGAAGCCTAAGTGCAACGTGCAGCCCACGTGCAGTGGATTCTTGCACACAATGCTCACGAACGGACCTTCCACTTCCGGAAAGCGCGGGAGCATCCTCAGACGAATGATTCGATGTTGTTCAAGTCGGACACCACGCTGGTACACTCGGTGTTCGTGCGCCGCGCGGAGTCGCGAGTTCTGGGCAGGATCCTTCGCGCTTCTTTTCGACAGAGCCAAGTGAAGTAGTCGAGCAGCTTGCCATCATCTTGCCTTGGAAGCCATGAATGGTCTGGAGATCTTCACCGTCGGCTGAGCACTTGCGGCTTGTTTTTGTGCAGAGTGCAGAGCTGATCGTTGAGAATCGGATATCGTAGGCGAGGGGAATCTGTGCTGGAAGGCCATATAAACCGCTCCGTTTCCGTTGTCGACTCGCTCCAGTAGAGATTCACCTCCATCGATCAGTTTAATTACCGTTCCAAGAGTCAGATCGTCAGCTTTGCACGCTTGAGCTCTTCAGAATGCAATTGTCCATCCTCTCCGGCGTACGTGCTTTCGAGAAGCATCATCGAATCCTGCATACTGATGCGTCCCACAGCTCATTGCCTTCGGCACTCTCGCAGCTGCCCAAGCCACTGTCAACGTTGCTACTTTCTCTGATCCTGGTAAGCTGCCAAGGCTCAACTGCACACACAATTTCATGGCCATCATGACTGACTTGGACTGTGCGTCAATACAGGCTGCTCCGGCTCCGAAACCTTCAATGGCGGAATCCAACAATTCGTCTGCACCAACACCCAAGTGGGCTCTCTGACCATTCAGGTACAGTTCCTTTCCCGCCCGATATTTCTTACGTCGAACTGATTACGTGACAGCCCGGTGTGGGAGACTCGAATGGGTGTTTTCTGGAGACGTACCAAGATTCCAACTGCGGGGTCTACCAGAGCCGAATTGGACCCCTTTCCGGCGGGTTCTCCAGCTGCATCACCCAGGCTAACCCCAACACGGGTGAAATCCAGCCTGCATTCTCTTTCAGGTTGATCTGCTAGATGTGTGGACTTGAAGACAGGGGTAGAAAGGCCATTGTATGACGGAGACAGGCGGAGAGCCATGATGAGAAGAGCCATGCAGTGGGTCACACTGTCTTAGATACGTGGTATTGCTATCAACATGCTTGCTCACTTTCGTGCTGCTGCAGCTGCTTGGGCGAAGGCTGTTCGTATTGCTCCGACATCGTTCACGACGTTGATGAGATTGAAGCCTCTGTCGGCGAATGTCTTGGCCTGTTCTCCACTTCCAGTGTAGATGCCAGTCCACTTGCCGGCAGCTTGCGTCTCGAGATGGATCTTTTCGATCGCTTGCTCAAGTTCTGGTGCGTACACTCCGACGTTCTCCGGTGGATGCCCAATGCTGTTGCCAAGGTCGACTGTACCGACGAAGCAGACATCGATTCCGTCCACTGCTGCAATCTCCTTGATCTGCTCAAGAGCGGAAGCAGTCTCGATCTGCACGATTACCACGGTACTATCGTTCGCTTCTTTGAAGTACTGGCTCAGGCTGATCTCATGGATGGCTCCCGTTCTTCCAGGGGCGAATTTCTCCGCTGCGAACGGGGAACCGAGGCCACGATTGCCGAGAGGCGGGAACTTGCTGTATTTGACAACATTCCTGGCATCCTCGACGGTGTGGATCAATGGCACGATGATGCCATGGGCGCCGGCGTCCAGAGCCCGCTTGATCATCCAGTGCTGTCCCTCAGCCACGCGCACAACGGGGGAGACGCCACAAGCAGCGATGGCGGCGACGCTGTCACTGCGAGCGGTCGAAGATGGTGAGCACTCATCACAGCTGTGCCTTGCGATCACCGTTGGGCAGACTCACTGCATATCTGCATCGGCAATGTTGCCATGTTCGCCATCGACAACGACAAAATCGAGACCAGGGGTGCGTGCGATGGCTCGGGACAGATTGGCGCCGGGTAGCATCTGCCATCCTCCGAAGCTCGGATGGCCCGACTTGAGAGCTTTTTGAAGGCGGTTTGCGGCTTGCATGTTGAGTGGACGATGAGAGAGAGGGAGAAGAGTGCAGAGTGCAGAGAGGGGTCAGCGCCCTCAGGCCCCACCCTCGGCCAAGTGGTGAGCTGGTGGACAGACAGACAGACAGACAGACAGACACAGCATCAGGCGCGTTCCACATCGTCCATGGCCTTCTCCAGCTGCTGCTCGGTGAAGCGGTGCTTCAGCTTGCGGGCGGCGGCCGTCGTCTCTCCGTCCTGCTG
>ANSM01006299.1:0-14302 GCA_000347735.1 Cercospora canescens BHU | reverse complement strand
TGGCTGTCGGAGCGGCAGTTGTGGACGAAGGGCGGGTGGTCGGTGTCCCGGCCACCCCGACGCATACATAATAGCCTGCTTGGAGACCACCACAGTTGTTACCAACGGCAGGGTTCCATGAGTAAAATTGCGACAGTGAGAACGTGCCGTACTGGTCCACGATGCCTTGGCAGAAATCTCCTTGCTGGACAAAGTAGTATCTTTGGCAAGTGTCGATGACCCCAGGTTGTTGTGGCTGTGGGCCGGTCGGCGTCGAGGTAGGTGCAGCAGTGGTCGACGAAGGGCGAGACGTTGGCGTGCCTGAAACTCCAACACACACGTAGTATCCTGCCTGAAGCCCTCCGCAAGTGTTGCCGACCGCTGGGTTCCAGCTGTAAAATTGGGAGAGCGAGAAAGTTCCGTACTGGTCGACGATCGCTTGGCAGAAGTCTCCTGCCTGGACAAGGTAGAAGTTCTGGCAATCTGGGGTCAAGCCGCCTTGAGTTGGCTGAGGCTTGGAAGGGTCATTTGTTGTCGTTGGAGCGAGCGTGATTGCTGAACTTGTTGGAGCTACGGTAGGAGTTCCGCTCACGCCAACACAGACGTAGTAGCCGGCTTGCAGACCTCCACAGTTAGAGCCGACAGCTGGGTTCCAGGAGTAGAATTGGCTCAGACTAGGGGAATTAGTACTAATCAAGTCACAGCGGGATGGAGAGGAGCTTACGAGAATGTGCCAAACTCGTCCACAATCGCTTGGCAGAAGTCGCCGCTCTCTACCAGATAGAAGCGTTGGCAGTCAGGAGTCAGCCCACCTTGAGTAGGAGAAGGAGAGATTGGACCAGTGGCAGTCGTGGAAGTTGTCAGGCTTGATGACGAGGAGGCCGTGGTTGTCAGGATAGTGGAAGAACTGCTAGATGTCGTGGGCCTTCCATTGGCTTCAATGCAGTAACTGTTACCCTCGATCAAGTTCGAGCAGTCGCTGCCCACAACAGGGTTCCAGCTAATGAAGTTCTGCTCCGAGATACCCCAGAAAGCTGAGATGGAGGCACATGTCTCGCCTTGGTCGAAGAACTCAGATGGCCAGTCTGTGTAGTATGTGCACAAAGGCGTGGTTGAGGGATCGATGGGCCCTTCTTGCCGTTTCTCAACAGCAAGTGCTGCTGCCGTCGTCAACAACGAGAGAAAGGAGAGACGATGCATGGTTGAAACGATAGACTATGGACAAGACTGTCTTTGATGGACAGAGTTTCTGATATATGTATGACCAGTTTTTACGGGCTCAATCGCTACTGTGCACGTGCAGCGTGTATTTCTCGGTGTTCTGGAATCGGCATTTTCGTTCGAGCTCATTTCTGATGCCCATCCCAAAGGAACAAGTTGAGAAATGCCACTTCCGTCATGTGCCAGCCGACTTCCGTTGAATGGTGAGTTGCGGAGCTGAATGCAACCCTACTCACACTATAATCTCTCCATTGTGCTGAGACTCGGCGTCAAAAGGGGCGAGACAGAAGATGATGTTCGACCACTGGTATGAATTCAGACTCGGCTAGGTCGGAATGAGTGGCGAGTACAATTTTTGAGCGCGCTGTAGATTCCCGTTCTGGCATCGGCTGCTCTCTCAGCCCCACGCGAGGTACTTGGAGGCCACGAGTGACAACCTCGCTTCCTTGGCAAGCAATATAGGCTGTGGGCCTGCATATAAGGCTCATGCAGATCTTCCCCATTGGGAAGTCGAAGCTGTTGCAAGATCCTTCGCCAAGGATGAATGTGCGATCCTTCATCTAGTTTCTGCTAGTCTCTGGACATGGTCGGTTGAGGCTGCAGAAGCATTAGTGCTTTGTTCCCGTCTCTTGGCAGCTGTTGGGTTTTTGCACGCGATGTCTCGTGGTGGTTGCATGTTCGCCACTGCCGACGTCATTACCTTGCATAACTAAGGGAAAGGATTTGTGCAGTTCGCGAAAGCTTTTCCGTCTAACGTGCTCCAAGGAGCCAGACCGCAAGTACTCGGGGGAGGCACTGTCAAGACGGCAAAATTTGGAAAAGGACGTTTGATCACATGAACGATTGTGTTGACCACTACATACTATGTATGCTCAAACTTCGTCTTCTCATCTGTAGAAACAGCGCAGAGCGTAGTAGTAGTTGTCTCGTGCTGGATTTCCGGAAGCTGGAGCACAATCCAGTATGTCGCCCGTGAAATCCAGACAAGTAGCCTCATATCCGTTAGCGCAAGTGATTATGCCTGGTGGTCCATCAGGTTCGCCTTCGTAAGTGCAATCATCACGACCCTCAAGATCGAATGGGCCAAGAGAGTCGGGAAATTTGGGCGGTGAGGAGCGGCCGACACCCTTTCGTACAGCCTGAGGGTTCTCATTCTGGTCGCAGTAGTTGGAGCTTACTTCATTGCCGATTGGCACTGTGACACCGACCCAGCTCCAATTAATGACTGCACCGCCACGGTTCGCCACGACAATCTCGCGGGCAAGGATGACGAACGTATAGTCGTTTGGAACAGGTGTGGGAGTCGGCGTCACCTGTGTAGGCTCATCGCAAAGCACAGCGCAACCAGTCGGTTCTGCCACGTTCCTACACCCACCTGGTACGAAGCACGGAACTGTCGACGTGGCCCTTGTTGTTGTTGGTCCTGTAGGCAAGCGAGTAATGCTGATTGTGGCAGAAGGTCCAGGCAATGATGTGTAAGCGCAGCTGTTTGGTGGATCCGTGCCTGTAGACTGGGGGAATGTCGAGCCATCGCATACGCAGTAAGCGCGTGTAATACCTTGCCCGGGCTGCTGGTTCTGCGTACTGCAGGATATGTACGAAGCGGAAGTGCTTGGTGGTGGCGTGGTGACTGGCCTGGAAGTCGTACCTCCACCTCCATTACCGCCACCAGGTATCGGAACATCGACATTCGGCTCCGTTGGTTCTCCGTTATCATCAAGAGGTGCTGTATAACCCTCTTCGATGACCAAAGGACAAGAGTCAGCAGATGTCGAGCTACTGCTGGTTGCTGAAGAGGTCTGAGTAGGGGATTCTCCCGGAGGTGGCGTTGGCGGAGGAGGCCCCGGTGGAGGTGGGAAGCCACCTGGGGGCGGGTTGCCACCGGGAAAGTCTACGCATCCTAGACCTAAGCAAGGGCCGGTGTCACAGCCTAGTCCGATGCAATTACACCCAAAGCCAAGAGGGAAACAAGGCACAGGCGGCGAGCATCCGAACTCACATGGCTCGCCACAGTTTTCATCGCAGATTGGACCAGGCGTGCCAGTTGAGAGAGTGACTGTGGGCGGACAATCACCACAGCTTGTAGGAGGTGGAGGCTGTGTCGTCTGACCTGGAGGTTGTGGTGTCTGGCCAGGCGGGTTGGTCGTGGTTTGTCCTGGGGTAGTGATTGTCGGTGTTTGGCCAGGTGGTAAGACCGTTGTTGAAGATGTCGGAGAAGGATTGGAAGCCGTTGCGCTGACAGATGGGAAAGGTCCGAACAGAAAGGTGTACGTGGCACCTTCAATAGTGGTCTCTTCATCGCTTCCCGAGGTCGTGTACATTGTGGAAGATTGAGTCAAGGTCACTGCACCTGTTGTCAGCAGTGGCCTAAATTACAAAGAGGCGGTGCAAGTGTCTTACGTGGCGGAAATTGCAGACTGCTTGTCAAAGTGGCGATCGACTGATCTGTGTTCGACCATACCCAATTCCAGACATTGATGGCAGTAGTTGTAATTGCAGGAACGGTGATCACCGTGACTGGCTACATGTTAGCCCAACGATCACATATTAGAAGCATGTCACTCACCAGTTGTAGTCGTGAAAGACAGTGTCTCTGTTGTTGTTGCGCCATCAGGATTTTGACGGGTGACAACATCGTTCCATGCATTGACGACTGTTGAAGTGACCGGAGGCGGCGAAATAGTGGTAGTGTAGGGCAACTGCCAAGGCGGGAACACAAAAGTGCATGGAGGTTGGCAGAAAGCGACTGGGTTGGGATCGGAGTATATTGAAGGGTCAATCAAGACCACCTCGCCTGTTCCGTTGCCATTGCCGCCACCACCGCCACCTCCATCGCGAGTGCCAGTGATGTCAAGGTCGATTGCCTGGCGATGACGAGGTTAGAAGGAATCCACGATTTACAATTGAGATGTAGCTTACCCAGTCCGAAATACCCCCGAGTCCGAGGCCTCGAGCCCAGTCGGTTCGAGAGTCGTAGGTAGACTCTTTCGCCCATGACACCCACTCAGTCTCGTCGTATACGAGTATGTCACCAGCCTCCTCAGTATAGTACTCCTGAACGCTGTGCTGACCGCCTTCTATAATATCGCGAATCTCCAAATTGGATAGATAACCGCCTGTTCCAGTGCAACGACCAGGTGCTGCACCACTAGAGGGGCCTGTGAAAGTGCAATCTTCGGTGTAGCAGCCGGCAGAGCTCATCTTGAAGCTGCGCCCATAGAGAGCTTGACCAAGCAAGAGTTTGTTCGCCGGAACTCCAGCCTTGGTGACCATGGAGAGTGCTGTTTCAGTCTCTGTCTGATTGATATGTGACCGTAAACAGTTGCCGTTAGGACATCCCGGTGACGTGAACTTGTTACCGTAGTCCCATTGACCATGAAGATCGTAAGTCATGTAGACGATGTAGTCCACCACCTCTGAGATCTCGGCAATGGGAAACGCTTTGAGGTACCAGAAAGATGCCGGTGCGGCAATGCCAATCGTGTATTGCGATGGGAGCGCTGCACGAACAAGCTTAAGGAACTCAAGATAGTCGAGACCTCTTTCTGGCGCGTCGACAGGAATGCCGGAACCTTGATCATCAGGAGCTCCGGGGTACTGCCGTGTGTGTCAGTGATTAGACACAACAAGTGCGAAGCAAGTTTTGGTTCTTACCTCCCAGTCAAAGTCAATGCCATCTAAGCCTTCCTGTTGTACAAAGCTTGCCATATTATTTGCGAAAGTCTGTCTGTTCTCGGCTAGGACTCCTTGACGGAAAATGTAATAGCTCGAGCGCTGTAAATATTAGCTCTGTTATCGAGTGTGCGGTGCAATGTGGGGAGTGCTCACCTCGGTAGAGAAAGCCCAGCCTCCAAAAGACACTATACGTTTGAAGCCCGTGGCCGCTTTAAATTCATTCCAGTCGCTCTCATAGGGGGATATAGTGGCGCGAAAGTCGTCAGTGATGTCTCCAAACGCCCAGTGGACGATGGTATACTTGTCCGGAATGTCAGAAATGGACATGAAGTTGCACGGACGATCAATGTGGTACGATTCGTAGTAGCCGATGTGTTCAAAGTTCGCAGGGCCTGAGCCAGTGATGATTTCCGTGCCACAGTTAGACACACAGCCATTACTGCCAGGTGCCGCAGTTCCAGGATTGCCGGTCTCACTCGGGCTGACTGTGCAGAACTCGCTTGTGATTCCACACTGGCCCCAGATATTGCAACACGCATTCAAAGGACATGGATTGAAGTCAATCCAATCGGCAGGATCTGTGGGACGAGTGCTTGTGTCGTTGAGAGGAGCTTGAGGTCCACAAACAGCATTGGAGACCTCCGCTGGAAATGGAGGTGTTCCAGTGCTCAGGCATATTTTAGCGCCTAGAAGAATGTTGTCACATCCCATCCATCCCCAAGTCTGGGTATTACGGGCAAGGATATCATCCACGGTCATCTGGTGAGCCTCGGCGATGTCGAAGCAAGTGTCTCCGGCTTCCACTGTGTAGGCAACACACTGGCCATCGGCGCCTGGCTGTGGCGAGAAATCAGGAAGGTCGCCACTGGAGCAGCAAACATACTGTCACAGGTATTAGTATCAGCATGTTTGGGGACAGGACGGTGCGTACCTCATCCGGTTCAAGACTTGTACAAAGACCGTCCCTGTTGTAACCTTCCATTTCCGATTGTGGGATCCCGCAGCGCTGAGCGACCGAGAAACACCCATCTCCAGCTTGCACTGGGAAGATCAGCACTCATCCCATGATTCACGTCAGTTGTGGACTTATACCTTGTGTGTATTGACAGGTGTCTCTGCGCTGCAGTGAGGACCTAGCATCGAATGTGCCATCTCCAGGCTCATTATCTGTACTCGGCACCACGGAGACGTCGCTTCCGGAGATGATGTTGATAGAGACACTGTCCCAAGTGATAGGAGCACCACTAGTAACGCATTCGGCATCTTTCCAACTTCTCAGTGCATCTTGTACTGCCGCCACATTGCCGGTAGTGTCTACGGCCACGCCAAAGAACTGTGGACTGATAGTCCCGTTGCCAGAGCCGCAAGCTTGTGCGATGGTCTGGCCGGCCTGTGAGCCTCGGCCCATGAATGAACTAATACTTGACACAGCAACATCTGCGCTGCTTGAATCGACCTGTGATCCGGAGAACAGGCCAGCAATTGTCCGGCCTGCACGAGCAAAAAGAATCGTGTTCTCTCGGGCATCTCTCTGCAAATATGCCTTGAGGCCGTTTAGTGCGGACTGTGCACTCGTAGCATCGCCTGAAGCGCTGCCAGAAGTGCGCAAGCTGACAGGACGTGACTCGGGAATTGTTCGATTGAAAGATAGCTGCTGCCTTTTCAAGATGCGACTGTCGACGCTCGTGTCCTCGCGGACAAGGCCGCCTGAAACAGTACATGCGCGGAAGTACACGTGCGTATTGGGATCGTCGACCGCATTGTTGACATTCAATTGGAGTATGGAAGTGCCGTCGCAGCTGTCAAGCTCAGCGAGATCGTAGTAGTATGTCCAAGAAGTCGGATTCTCAAAGTCGCAGCGGGCCGGGCATGGCGATATGGAGGAATCGAATTGCTGTCCATTCGCAACTTTCAGAAGCGCGATCGTGCTGGCCACCAGCCAGGACTGGCGAGTGAGCATTGTGATCTCAACGCGAACAGCTAGTGGTTGTTGATCGCACCCTTGAGAAATTCCAGCATGCAAAACAAGATGATAGAGGAAACACAGCTGATCAAAGTGGCTCTCTGGAATTCATTTTCCTCTGGTCGGCCTCTTTGACTATGGAATGATGCCCATGGCATATGACCCGTCATCGAGACGAGTCGCCTCGACGACTTCTGTCCACGGCATCACGGCCAAGACGGTCCACCGTGTAAGGCAAATTCTCTGCATGTTGAGATCCTGCTGGACACTTGATGTAACGCCGTTTCCTTCGGTCATGCTCGCTTCGATCATGTACTGCGTCAGGGTCTGCAATGGGGCGAGAGGCGATGTTGTATGGTGGTGGAGTTCCAAGGCTGGGCATGATGTTGGTGTCACTGGTGTCAAAATTGAGTTTAGGAGTTCTGGATTAAGCTTAGCGTCACCGTCCCTTGCATAGAACAGGCTAACTTAGACAGCCACACTCGCACCCGGTTCGCACCCGAGCTGAGCTAACTAGGCCTTCCTCGATGAAAATTCCCTTCTCGAAGGATCACTTCAACCTTGGCATTTCGAACAACAATGCCGGATGCAGCACCCTCCGTATGATGTGTGGTTGCACAACATCCTCAGCTGTCCTGCTTTGGTCTAACGCGTTAATGCATTTCATCATAGCAATTAAGTCATTCTCCGAGCAATCCTTCTCGAGCGGCTCGCCAAACCGGTCGAAAGCCTCATACGAACCTGCAGGTGCACAAGGCTTTGTCAATGTTCTTGCCCAACCGATGCAACCACGGCCCACGCACCGATGAATCGCCACAAGGTTACAATTTGCATCAAGCATGAGACAGCTGGACTCGTCCGAGCCATGAGAAGTGATGCCAAGAATCCTTCGACTACCGCCACGGCATGATGTCGTGAAAAGATACAGAGCATCTCACAGTCATGGTCCCAGCTGCATCCGCCTCCTCAATTCTCTGAGATACCTTTCAAAAATCTTGCCAAGATGTTCATCTTGCATCTCATTGCTTTTGCAGCTGCTGTTCTTGCCCAAAACCCGCCGCAGGTCAATTTCATGCTGAGCTGTGGTCTCTACCCACAAGTCTGCAACAACAAGTGCTATGCCGTTTTCCGAGGAGGTGCTCCAAGAACAGTCACATGGAGTGGTTTGTCGCGGGCGGCAACCGATGCGAGACGATCCATAGCTGGCACAGACCCCAATCCCTGCTGCAATGGCCGCATCACAGCACCACCGACCTGCTCGAACATCGACGGTACCCCGACGACATGCACCAGTCCTGATGAATACCCATATGCCTCGACCGATGAGTTCGGCAATGGACCTGGCAATGGCCCCACGTTCATCAGGTGCACTGGCATTGAGGAAAATAGGTACGAGGGCATGCAGGATTACAACAACGGCGTACTGCGAGCTCCAGTTGCAGATGGGGGATGCGGACAGAGAAGAGGGTGTAGAATCACGATCGGCTTTCAGTTTGTCGGGATTGAATCCGATGCCTGCGTTAACGAGGCCGATGCTCGGAACGATGGCCACTATTGGCAGTACAATGGAGCTTACTCGCTAGTTCCAAGAGGTACTTGCCAAATGTCGAGCATCGGTGTGATGATTAGGCTAATGCTCGATAGATGGAGAAGACTCCCGCCTACCTCTGTACCAGAGAGCAGACCCCCCTTTGGAGTTGGCCATCGCTCCTGAGCAACGCCGAGAACTTGTGCTGGACAATGGTGATCATGTCATCGTGGCTCCAGAGGCACCAGGCGACCCAGAAAGGACCTGGATTGGCGAGATTTGGATGATGGGTGCAAACGGCACTGCCACAGTGGTGCGTGAGCTCCTTGGTGGGGAGAAAAGCGCGCCCTTCAGACCATCCAACAAGACAATGTAAATAGTCTCGTTACAATTTGTCCTCCTCGAGTAGTCCATAGACTTGCTGGAGCTATGCAAACACAAAACTCGCGAACGACAATGGAGACACGAAGAGCATTCCGATGACAAAAGACACCTCTCCATCCTCTTTCACCCTCTCCTTCGTGCCCTGATCGCCGCCTCCCTCAGCACTCCATCCTCCGCCGCCTGCGCGGCAGCTTGATCCGCCTCAATATTATCACCCTCGTACGCCATCTCATAACACATCAACTGACTATACGCAACCTGAAATTCCGCCCGCACAGTCTCAATCTCACCCTCTTCACCCACAAACGGTGCTTGCACCAACACCACCGTATCGTCCCGAAGCGACCTCTCATCCATCACAACAAAAAGCGAGCACCGAATATCCGATCCATTCTCGATCCGTAATTTGCGGAGCAGCTCGAGACATTCTTCGGGAGTCTTGTCTTGGAATGGTGCGTGGGATGTGTCCGAGTCGCCTCCGATTTCGGCTTCTTCGGTGTAGGTGGCTGTGAGGTCGTCGATGAATGCCATGTAGCAGATCAGTTGGTCTTGGTAGTTTTGGTTGGCTTCGATGAAGCGGTCTTTGACCTACATGATAGATTAGGTCTGTGATCCATCCATGGTGAAAGAGAAGAAATCGTACATCAGGTGGGATATTGGCCGCGCAGCATATTGGCGTCATTCGTCCGAAATCGATCATCTGGTCGTCAATAGACATTTTGGTTGATTGGTTACGGTTGGGGATCCAAAGATGGAATTTCGAGCTTTCGCAAAGACAGGGTGTAGTGAAAGATCACGTTTTAGAGAGCTGTGTTGAGAGGGATCCTGAGCGAAGCCACGAGAGCGACTAACTAGTGGCAAAGGAGCGGACTTTAGTGCGGCTGTGAGCGCCAAGGCACCGAGTGACGTTCTTGTGCCGCGTCCCGGAAACAGCCACCCGCCCACGTTACACGGCCAGCCACGACACAATATTGCAGTGTGCCCGTGTTCGGTATATGATTCTTGTCTAAGTTAGAATGATCAAGGGGATTGCCGGGACTGGCGAGGGGAGCTCCGATGAGCGAGCTTCTTCGAAGCGTACGATGGCTTGAGCATGCAACATTTTTCCACGCCGGAATTAATTCTACTCGATGCATCGATGATAAGATGCGCGTGGGATTTCCCAGTATTTCATCATATAGATGGAGGCCAGTCGGCCGCTGTGCGTTCCTGGTTTTAAAAGACACTCGCACCCCAATCTAATCATCCTGACCACCACATTGCGAAGCGTGCCGATATGTGCTCCAACGCTATGATAAGCCATATCGAAGGTCCTTCGCATGCAGTTGAACTCTGACTGCCGCACATGTGTCCGAGACATCTCCACTCGACTGCGCAGCACCACTGATCTCTGATCTCACCTCCTCCTCACGGAACAAGAACAAAAGAGGCAAAATATCGTCCCGCCAACGGGGCACTTTCGCCTGAGAGCTTTTCCACAAAGTGCCGATCCAGGTGATAAAAGCCAGAATCCACACCAAAGCAGGCAAAGCGATCCACACCCACTGTATGTGCACGAAATTGACCATGATCAAAGTTTTGCCGCGGGCCATGGTGGAATTGTCTTCCCCGTTGGCCACCAGAGCGCTGTCCCGCAAGGTCTCCGTCATGGTCTTGGCAGCATTGTTCGCCGCACATACGAGGTGGTCGTCGCCGTCGGCACAGCCGGAGAGATTGCCATAGAAAATCGAGCCGAGGATGTCCTGTGCTGCGTACATGGAGGTTTGAGGCAGCATCAAGAGCGCGGGAGATGATACGGACACGGAGCCCGCGAAGATGCCTTGGATGAAAGCTTTGACAGAACCAATCGAGCTTGTGGCGATTCCAAAGGTTTGGCCGGGCTGCATGCCGTGATCGAGGCCCCATGGGGGACTGAGCTCCAACTGGCGCCAGCCGACAGGGTTGTCTTTGTGATGGAGGGAGTAGTTTGCAGGCGGGGTGAGAATTGTGAAATTGCACCACCAGTCGATCGACTCCTCGTAGTAAACGCCACTCTCGACCCGAGGGCGCACGCTCTGTACGCAGATTTGGAAAGCACATTCCGTAGCAAAGATGGTCGAAGCATTTGAGATGCTATTGCCGAGCGCCAGAGCAGTGGAATTGCTGTTGCTGCCTTTCGCCATCATCATCTGCACTAGTGGCAAGCTTTCTCCGGAATGCACTGTGCCATTGACTGATGTGGTCAGGTTCATTGGCACGTCCTGCTGACTTGGCCACGCACTCCAGGAAATGCCAAAATCGGTCTCGGGAATGGTGAGCCGACACTCCTCTTCGTCCTCCAATTCCCAAGAGCAATTCTTCTGGAGGATAGACGAGAAACTCTTACATGTCGGACGCACTGCCAATGTCGCGATAGGATCCCAGGTGCAGTTACCTGTGGCGCAATCAAATTGTGGTATCGACCACGACTGCGATTTGTCCGTGTTGAGCAATGAGTTGTAAACGTTTGCCTTCATGACTGAGTCTATCCAGTATACTAGATATTGTGAGCGCAGCCCAATATTCAACAACAAGATGTTGATGCTCACCATAAGAGCCTCCCATTTGTGATGCTGATGCAGGTATGCCGTTTGTACTGTAGTCTGACGAGTACGACACATAAGCTGGGATTGTAATGTTCTCCATCGGTTCGGGCGCATAGTGAACGAGGTTCTGGATAAACGGATCAAAGCCGAGGGCAAGAATCGTGGCCAGTGCGGCGAGCACAGCAAAATGCCTGTCATGATAAGATTGGAGCGAGACGACGCAGACACTCGAATCCTTACCTCCCCTGCTGCTCAAAAATGAGAGTCAGGCTGCCAATGATACCGCGACTGGCAGAGTCGAAATATCTGAGATCAGACATCGCCTGGCGTCGCTCCGCAAACCAGACCCATTTGAGCTGTGAAATTCCGCGAGAGACTGGGATCAGAACCATGACTTTGGCCAATGTGCTGAGCCATGATATGATTGTGTTCAGTGAGACACTTCTCCACGTCGGTTGCGGCCTTCTGTCGTAGTGATACAGGATGCCGACGATGGCAGCCAGAGCGGCGGCGGCGATGACGATGCCGAGCAGCTCCACGACCCACCAGTCCTCGAGTCTTGCCAGAGCAGAGGAGAATCTCGCCGATTTCGAGGTGCCCGATCGGTGTGTGGGCGATTGCGAAGGTGTCAGATTTCTGTGATTCTCTTGTTGCGACGCGATACTTGCGGCGCGGTACGTCGCGCCATCTTTGCTAACAGCGACCTCTTGCACCACGGGAACGGGTTGATAACCGACTTTCTGTGAGGTGGTCATGCTCACCGTCAGAGCAGGCAGAGTTTCAGAGCTCGCCAGTGCAGGCAATTGTCTCGGAATCGAACGACGGAGCCAGAGGTATATCAAGCCTTGCGGGCTGGGGAGATTCGGATCATATCATGCGACCGCCATCGCTGCATTGCAGCCGAAGCTGAAGGATGAAGGAAGCGTGGGCTTGCAGGAGGCGCTTCAGCCGCTTCTGCGAGTGGCTGATACCCTCATGTTGTGTAGCAGATTGTTTCCCACGTGCTTTGCTAAAAATACTGCCTCGAAGCTGATGAAGTTGATGAAGCTGCGATTCGAGGAGGCGGGTTCACTGCTTCAACGAGCTTTGAGCACCCGCATCTGCTGTCGACTTGCCGTCGACTCACTGTTATCACAGCGCCACGTACAATCAATTTCATGAGCCCGAAAATCAGCATGAAATGCAACGGAGAGATCGAGAAAATGTCCTGTAGGAGTCCAAGGTACTTGCGGCGCGTTGCGCGGAACAGTTGTTGGTTGGTGCAATGGTGGCTGTGCAGCCTTGCGACGGTGATGTTGGTGGACTTGGCAGCCTTTCGACAATTGACGTCGGCACGTCAAATCACATGAATTCGAAGAAGCCGGTGTCCAGGTAACCAGAGACTTCCCACATTACAACCAATCCTGAAGATGCTGCTCTTTCCTTTAGGCACTTGGAATGCTCCTGCGTATTTTCATTACAGAACTCGTTGTTGTACAAATCTTATTTTCGCAACATGCGAGCGCGGAGGAAATAGATTGCAATGCGCGTGGGCTCAGCTGCTCACAAATCCACGACGGCTTGCATTCCACTCTGTTGGTCCTAGAAGCTCGTTGCGAGGCACAGCATGCATGACTCCTGTCGATTTCCAATCACTGAAATTCCGTGGTCCGCGGAGGCTGGACAATGCGGATTTGGTCACAATTGAACCTGAAACATTTACGGTGCGCCCCGGAAGCCTCTCGGTGTCGCGCACGAAGGGCTTCTCTTATCCCGAGATACTGGCATCTCGAGTATTGCGTCATGAATAACTTGGGTAGCTTGGTGTATTACATCCTCATCAGATGATGAGCATGCTGCTTACTTGCATTGTTCGACGTCGAACCCAGCGCTCGTGTGTGACGATGGTGAAGAGCATTTGTGAGACATCAAGAAGAATTATTCAGACTCATTCAGCAGTATACGGAAAGGTGTGCTCGCCAATGAGATGCAACCAGAGCTTGACCCTGCAGCTGCCGATGGCAACAGGCTTCAAATGGCGGTGGATTCGAGTCATGCGAGAATAGTTGTACCGATGTCGAAAGCTGGTAGCTTCTGAGCAAAGGCTAATGGTAAGGCCACGTACAAATTTCCGGAGTGCCTGCAAGGATGTGCAGAAATGCAGAAGCGCTTTCGTCTCTCCTAGTCCGCAAGGGAGTATTTAGTGCACGCGGAGTCTGTTGGCGCGTAGATGCTTGTTTGCAGTCAGATCGTAGTCACACTGCAGCAACGTGAGGTCGGAATAGAGTCGAGCTGGTGAAGATTGCTTGCTTCATGGCCGAGTTCGGCGGATGGAGCTGGCCTCTCGCGTCAGCTGCGTAGGAAATTTTCGACGTCTGCATGAGAGCTCCATCACAATCGATAAGAGCGGATAGAGACGAGTATATAGAGCATGAGCGTGGCTGCACTCCGGACGATGCATCTCGATCTTCACGGCCGACTAAACGAGAGCGGTCTTTGTTTGACAATCGGCCGGAGCGGTGCGGTCAGCAAGCAGCAAGCTCGTGACTCAAACGCCCACAGACACCGAGCGACCTTATCTTTCCAGGCTTGGCACGAGCCATTGAGAAAACCTTCCTCGCCCCGAGCTTCTGCAGTCATTTTCGCCTGCTTCCCTCGCCATCCTCTGCCATTTCGCTGGAAGTGGCATGTCCCACTGAACCTCAGCTGAGCGCATTCGTCTCCATGGTGTTTGCTCCAACCATCTTCACTTCGCAAGGTGAGTGTCGGTACCGCTGTCCGTCGACAATCTCCCCCGACGAGCTTCCGCAATCAGAGCACCCTCGCACCAACCCACCACTCCCGAAATTCTGTTCCTCTCCTCTCCTCCTCCCGACCTGCCTGACCGACTGAATGACTGACGGCGCGCTGACGGTAATGCCGTAGACTACATCAGTGACCACTTGTGGAAAGCCTGCGGGTGCTGAAGCTGCAGACCGCCATGGCCGCCGCTGTCAGTGGGCGATTCGC
>ANSM01006297.1:0-11759 GCA_000347735.1 Cercospora canescens BHU | reverse complement strand
AATCAAGCGAGAGTAAGGTAGTGACAAGTTGGCCACTCTGGGCTTCTGTACTCGACCCAGCCTGCCCCACCAAACATCGACAGTACGCAACTGCGACATCAACCCACCACCGACAACCCCCCTCCTCTCTTCCTCTTCCTCCTCCACCGCCGCCACGATGAGCTCCACCATCGTCGACATCTCCTCTCCGCAGCACTTCTCCCAAGTCCTCTCCTCCTCCCGCATCGTCGTCACTGACTTCTGGGCCACATGGTGTGGACCATGTAAAATGATTGCCCCCGCCTACGATGCGCTCGCCGGCCAACTCAGCAGGCCCGGTTCCATCACCTTCACCAAAGTCGACACCGATGCGCAGAAAGAGATCGCCCAAACGTACAACATTTCCGCCATGCCCACCTTCCTCATCTTCAAGGCTGGTCGCGAAGTCAAGAGGATCAAAGGCGCCGACCCCAAGGGATTGAACGAGGCCATCAAGCAGATTGCTCTCGAAGCACAACAAAGTGATGCCGAGGGAGGCGGTAGCGCCAGCGCAGGGCCAAGTGGGACTGGAGGCCCTCAATGGCTGGCAGTTCCAGGACCCAAGGGATACAAGGAAATCAGCGAAGACGTGGAGATCAAAGGCCTCGACTTTTTGAACGTAGACGGAGAATCCGGCGAGCGGAGATCAATCTTCGATCCCTCACAGCCCAGCGGTTTGGGCAAGGGCAAAGCAGCAGAAAGCGGCAAGAAAGACTGGATCGAATCCGATACCGACGAGCAACTGATGCTCTTCATCCCATTCCAATCGACATTGAAGCTTCACAGCCTGCAAATAACATCATTACCGGGCGAAGAGACGACGCGACCGCGAACAATACACCTCTACTCGAATCGTAGCCATGTGGTGGGGTTTGATGAAGCGGAGGACACGCCTGCGACTCAGACGGTCGAGATCAAGGAGCGCGATTGGGACGAGGAAACGCATACCGCGAAAGTGGAGTTGCGATTCGTCAAGTTCCAGAACATCAGCTCCATCACCATTTTCGTGGCAGACGGGCAAGGCGATGAAGAGAAGACGAGGATCGACCGCGTGCGATTGTTCGGAGAGTCCGGGGAGAAGAG
This sequence comes from Cercospora canescens BHU, assembly GCA_000347735.1. NCBI lineage: Eukaryota > Fungi > Ascomycota > Dothideomycetes > Mycosphaerellales > Mycosphaerellaceae > Cercospora > Cercospora canescens. The sequence continues at coordinate 10,658 of ANSM01006297.1, read as the reverse complement.
GGCTATGGGGAAGTTGGAGAAGATTGGTGACGAGCAGGGAGAGTAAGAGTCTCCATACCGTACGCGTAAGATATCTTCGATGAGGCTAGATAAAAAGCTCGATGCACGAGTCTGAGTATGACTACGAGATAGATGAAAATGGCATGAACAAAGTGATGCGTGAAGGCGTGTGCTCATGCAGCAAGGCCGTTTTCAGTCTTTCTTCTGACTTAACGTCTGACACCGTGATTTGGCAGAAGTCCCGATTCACTTGTAGAACGGGCGATCTCTCTAGTCGCCTCTACACCGTTCCGGCAACTTGTTCTGCTGGAGCTATAGACACAATTGGTCATCAAGAAGCGCCAATGCCAGTCATGTGCCCCATCGGTCAAGCCAATAAGTGATCAGCTCACGGCTGGCACTCGTCCCGGCATTCCAGTCTTCGACCCTGCCGAGTATGCTCCAGCTCGCCGTATGTCAGGCTGATTAAAGATTGTTCGTGACTCCACGAGTTTTGAAGCGATTGTCCTGCTCCCTTTGCCTTGCCCTTGGTTGACGCATGCTTTGCTCAGGATGATATGCTCTTCTACGTTCAAGCTGAGCTACCGATTTTCGTTTCTATGAGCACACCTTATCGAGCACACATATACGACTTGAGACTGACCACCCTCAATGATAGTTCAGTTGTTCATTGGTCAAGGCAGTAAGTTGTCGGCTCTACAGTCGATGCCTCATAAGAATAATCCCCAGCGGTTTCTTCGACGCGGAACCAGTAAGGTAGGAGGTGGTTTGATTTTGCTCGTTTAGCTCTTCTACGTCGAACCTTCATATGACACGGCACATTTCGAGCAATATGATGTCACTAGAATGATGAAAGTCGACAATTGTTCGTTGGCCACCTGAAATGCACATTCAGCTCGCGGTCCTAGATTTCCAGGAACAGGCATCTTCAAGTCCGCACCTCCATATTCATACGAGGTGGAGACGATCTTCCTGCTCTTTCTTTGACTTTTGCGGAGGATAATGATGGGATTTCCGTCTGTCGATAAATGAGTTTCAGTCGGTGAATTGGCCGTTGGCCATGGTTGGCAATATTATCATCGTGTCTCTGTATTACAAGACAAGTACTCCCGAGTTCTTGTATAGTCTAGAGTCTGCCTGTATGAAATCATCCTCTTCTCTGTCTGGTCGCGTAATCAGTAAAATGGCGTCGGGAAACTCCATGGACATGAACATCATGTGTTTGTGAAGGCCCGAAGTTAAAGGGTCTTGTGGAATTACTTCAATGGCGTCACAGTGTCGTGCGGCGCAGTCCAATAGCGCTGTCTCTCAACGCATGCACCTGCTTGGTTGCCTGGCGTTGTAAATGCTCACAATATACTAGGAAGCACGATTCCCTTGCAAAGCCTTCATTGTCGGCCTTAACGGCGCTTTGTCATAGATTTCAACTATCATCATGGAAGACCAGGCAGCAACAAACCTCTTGGGAGCGCTCATTTTCTGGATTTACATCATCCTTGCCTTGGTATTTACATACCTGGTTCTGGACTCCATCATCCGGCTACCTTCTCCGCCGAAGAGACAAAACCAGATCGCTGTCTTCAGCTGTCTAGCATTCATCAGCTTCGTCGCCTTATCCTTCAACATGCTTCACGTGCTGGTACATTCCTTCCAATTATGGACCCAGGACCATCCTCTTCCTCAGGATATGAACATTAGCTCAGCACTGCTCACGATCTGGAAATGGTCCATCACATCAACTTTGTTCAAGGACTTCGGCGTCGCGATCGTCGATGATCTGAAACGATTTCTTTGGACGCAAGCTGCGCTTTGGGCGACCATGTCCGTATGTCTGTACATGGGAGTCGAAGGCCTGCACAGAAGAGTTCCAAAGCTGTGGGCATATTTCGCTTTGAGCCAGATTTTGCCCATTTCATTCGCGCAGAATTTGTTTTACGTTGCATTGCTCAAGTTATCTCCGGCGCCTGCAGAAACAAGAGTCACGTTGCCTCGAAGGGTGACCGCAGGTGTTATGCTGGGTTATGGAGCTGCTTTGATTTTGACGATCTTTCCATTGATATGGGACATTTTGGATCGAGTATTTCCCATTACTCCCCGCAAAATAGAGGCTCTTCCTTGGTGTATGGTGCCACGAAGAGCAGTGCAAGTGGATGGACGGTATCTTGTTCCCACGATCATCACTGCGAGGATACTGCTCTTGCTCCCACTGTTCCTGCCAAGACTGAAGCAAGATGCCGGTGTGGTGAGCTATCCGCGCGCAGGCACCGACTTGCAGGCTGCGCAGATAGTGGTGGCGATGTGCGCTGTCGCTATGACGGCTGGCGTAGGATGCCTCTTGGGAGATTTCGACTTCCTGTGGGTTCAATTCTTGATCTTAGAATTCAGACATCGGCTGCTGCCAACTCTCTGGAGTCATCCGGCTGTCACATCGCTAGGTTTTGATTTCCTCCTGAGTGGTATCAGTGCTGGGACCTGGACGTCAAAGTGGGTGCAATGCGGCGACGCACCTCGATCGGCAGAGAGCAAGAGAGAATAACTTAGGTCGAATGACAAGAGAATCATCTGGATGTGCTCGCTCAAGAGAAGACCAGATCCTCATTGAAGTCCCGCCCGTTCACGGCATATTTCTCCTTGTTCAAGGAGCTCATTTCCGGTTTGTCGTTGCTGGTATCTCGTATCTCTGTCGTCCGCGCACCGCCTTCTTTCTCCTTCTTCTCATCCTCTTCGTCCTTGGCACAACCGCAATCATAGAAGTCTCCAATGTTATTGCAGTCAAATATCTCCTTGTGCAGTCTGATGTTCACTTGGTTGTGCACATGGCATGCCCAACCTGCCGCTGCATTCCTCGAGCTCACTTGCGGCGGGAATTTCTTCAACAGCTCTCCGAAATGCGTGGCACAGTCTCCACAAGGATATACGCGCTGGAATGAGTAGATGAAGGTGCGCAAGGTGTTGCTCTCCTCCTCCGTTGGCTTCTCGGGGAAACGAGCCATGACCGTATGGAAGAACTTCCAAGTTGCACGTCCCAGTTCTGCTTTCGCTGTCTCGTTGCCCAGCTTCGGAGCGATGGCGTGGCCAGTCAGGGTGACCTGGCCGAGCTGGAGAGCACCATCGGTTGTCTGTTGGAGTGACTCTGCTGCACGAGCAGCCTTCAGTGCTTCCTGCTCGTTAACTGATTTGCGGAGAGTGCGCATGCCGCTGAGCATGGTGAAGAAGATGATGAAGCATAGCAGGGCTAATACAGTGTAGTATCTCCGAGCGGCCATGTTGATCGTTGTTGATGTTGTCGGATGGAAATACGAGGTGTGAGCAAATGCTTATCAGATGCCCGGATTAGCGAATGATGCGGAGGTGGTGGACGAAAAGTCCTGCGGCGTTCAAGGACAACATGTCGAAGGCGAGGGGAGATGAGGACAAGGATCGCCCAAGCTTATTGTTGTAGGTATGGGCATGTCTCACCTTGAGTTACCGTTTCAGGCATCCAGTATTAGTGCCTGACCGATTTTCCCGAAAGAGCGAAAGCGTGACGAGCGACCTCGGGCAGGAAATATATGCCATTGGCACGACTCATCCGCCCATACTGCTGCGCACCTGATCAGCACACACCAAACACAATCCCCAATATGGCCTCAACCTTTCCACCCCCTCCGGTCAACACCATCGGTAAGACATGTACACCAGCAGAACCGACATTTCGCTGATTCGATCCAGATTGGGACGACATCGGCTTCAAAGTCCGCGAAGGTAAGCATACATATCACAGCCGCGAACATGACCACAACCTGACGGAGAAAAGTCAACGGTCACATCGAATCAACTTACTCAGTCAAGACCGGCGAATGGACTGCCCCAAAGTTTGTGCAAGATCCCTTCCTACGCCTTCATGGCATGGCACCTGGCCTCAACTATGGAATGCAATGCTACGAAGGACTGAAGGCTTCTCGTGGACCTGACGACAGAACAATCGGCATCTTCAGGCCTCAAGCCAACGCAGAACGTATGCAGCACTCTGCCTCCTTCGTCAGCATGCCAGAAGTCCCTGTCGAGCTGTTCAAGAAATCCGTCCACCTGGCTGTCAGCCTGAACGCTGCATATGTGCCACCTCACCGCACTGGCGCTTCCATGTACATTCGTCCTCTTCTCTTCGGCTCCAGTGCCCAACTCGGCCTTGACCCACCCGAAGAGTACACCTTCCTCGTTTTCGTCATGCCCACTGGTGTCTACCACGGAGTGCATCCAGTCGCATGCCTGATCTTGGAGGACTTTGACCGCGCTGCGCCCGAAGGTACAGGCAGTGCCAAGATCGGTGGCAACTACGCACCTGTCCTGCGCCACAGTGGGAGAGCGAAGAAAGAGGGCTTCGGTATCACCCTCCATCTCGACAGCCGCACACGGACAGAAGTGGACGAGTTCTCCACCTCCGGCTTCATCGGAATCCACGGAAACCCCGAACAAGGCTGCATGATCGTCGTTCCCGACAGCAAGAACGTCATCAAGTCAGTAACGAGTAACACCATCTGCGAAATCGCCAAGAGCTGGGGATGGAAGGTCGAGCAGAGACCAGTAAGTTGCAACCTTCTTTTACTTACCCATCACGACTGACGAACATGTCCAGATCAAGTACAACGAAATTGGGACGTTCACCGAAGTTGCCGCAGCAGGTACAGCAGCAGCTCTCGTCCCAATCAAGAGCATCACCATGCGGTCCAAGAACGACACCTTCAAGTACCAAGGAGGCGGCGACGAGCCCGGTCCAGCCGTCGTCAAACTGCTCGCGCAATTGAAGGGCATTCAACAGGGCAAGATCAAGGATGAATTTGGATGGGTCGAGCTGGTCCGGGAATACAAGCCTAACGAGTATGCCCACGACGGCGCCGGGCAGACCAATGGCGTCAATGGCACTACACCGAATGAATTGCCATAGAGCGTGGTCTCGTCAAAAAGGCTACGAAGGATGAGATGTATGCTTATGCTGGATTATGACGAGCTAGATGTTAGACGACAAAGTGTTGTGCGTGCGCTTTCTGTACGCGGTTTGCGTGAGATGATCAGCTCTTCAGATATTGTCGCTATGCACAAGCCCTTGATGTCGCAAGATGGGGCTAAAGCAAAGTCCGTACCAAATTGAAAGAGGCTATCGCCGACAGCAGAGTAGTTCTGATGTACTGTGATCGTATTTTACCATGCTAAGTAAGTAAATGGCAACACTTCTTCCCAGGTCTACTCTTTTCCATACCAAAAACTAGTGGATATCAACCGCAACCTTGCTCGTCATGAATTGCCGAATATTGGGCAAGAAAGCGCAAGCAATACAACTCACAACGCCAAACGGAATCGTCGCATACCACACCATCTTCAACGCTTCCGAATACGTCATCTGACTGGCCATCTGCGTCGCGCTCACAGTCGCAGCGCTGATCCCGTCAATTGCAGCAGCCGCACCAGGAACTTGCGAAGCATACGCCGTGATGATCGCAATGATGGTTTGTTCATCCGTGACACCAGACTGCACGGCCGCAGCGCCGACGAATTCCGGTAAGAATTTCGTGAAGCGCGTGAGGAAGATGTTGAAGAAGATGGAAGTTCCGATCGAACCACCCACGAAGCGGACAGAGAGGGAGAGGGCGCCGACCGTTCCGACGAATTCGTCTGGCGCCGCGTAGAATGCCAGTGTCAGTGCGGGGACAACCAGAGCGCCGTTGCCGAAAGCTGCAAACGTCGCGAGCGTGATGGTCGTGCCGGGGTTGGTGGGATTGGAAACGACGAGGGCGCCGGTGAAAGCTGTCATCATGGCCGCGACAGTGAAAAACATGGTCCGGACGTGGCCTCTGGTGTAGCTCATCAGGAAGGAGACGATGCAGGCTCCGCCAAGGATTGCCCAGGGATAGCAGAGGCCGCGGACACCAATGGTGATGGCGTCGGTGTTGTAGACATATTGCAATACTAGTGGGAAGAAGCCCAGAATCGAGTAGAACTCCATGCCGGCGATGAAGACAATAACGTAGGCGAGAGCAACCACGCGTTGGCCTTTGAAGATCTTGCTGGGAACCATGGGGAAGGGATGTTTGCCATAGACTTCCCACAACGGGAAGGCGACAAAGGTTGTGACGGCTCCGACGATTAGGGGGCCAAGGACTTGCGCTGAGGTCCATGGGTGTGGGTAGCCTCCTGCTTGGAGTCCAACGAGGAAGAGGGTTATGCCAACGATAGACAGGAAGGCACCAACCCAGTCAACGCGCTTCAGGATTTGCATTTTCGTGAGGCCCTCTGCATTCGGTCGTGGTGGTGGCTTGTAGCAGAAGACGAGGCCGACCATGCCGACGAGATTCCACAGACCGCAAAGCAGGAAGCAGTAGCGCCAGGTGGAGCTGCGTACGATGAGGATGGTGTAGAGGAGCTGTGGCATGAATGGGACGATCGAAAAGGTGACAAGGGAGAGCGTGACACCTCTCCAGCGGGCTGGGGTGATTTCTGCAACACTGAGATGCTGTCAGTATATGCGCAGTTGCTGAGCACACGTATGACTCACCCAGCAAGCGCAACAAGCTCAGCCATACCAGCTCCGAGACCTCCGATCGCTTGAGCTGACACAGCTTGTCCGAGCGAGTTCGCTGTTGCTTGGACGGCGCAGGCGATGAGCAAGAAGAGCGTTCCGAGGAGCGCAATGTTGCGACGACCCATCAAATCGGTGATGTAGCCCACGAATGGACAAATGGCAGCCACTGCCAGCGTGTTGGCGGTCAACATCCAGTTACCGCGGGTTGTGCCCAAGCTCTGGGAGATGGGCGCGAGCGCGGAGCTGGTGAAGTAGAGGATAATCTGCGAGCCCACATAGACAATACACAAAGATAGCACAGCGATCATGCGTTTGGCCGTCCATGGAATGTCTTCGCCATCTTTGCCAGTCTGGAATCCCTCTGGTTGGCATTTTTCCAAGCTGGACTTGTCATCGTTGTATTCTTGGTGTTGTTGGACCCCTGACGCCTTCTCTTGAGTGACCTCCGAAGCCATAATGGGCGATTGCTTTGAAGGAGGAGAGGAAGAGGGGAGACGAGCAATAGCTTACCCGTAGCTCTGCAGGCAACGTCCTACCTTTATTACGCTGATCAGATCGCCGCTGCCACGCGGGAATACCAGACGAAAGTACCCTTTCACCACACGTGCGGCGTACGTGCATGAAAGTCTCTTTGCGCGCGTGTGTGGGTTCCGGCTGGAAGCTGCCGTCGCTACAGAGCGCGCTGTATCCAATGGTGTTGCGTCGAATGCTATAATCCTACACGGGCCACTTCCTACACAACGGCAAAGGACAGATGCAGTTGGCGTAGCATGAAAAACGTGTCTGAGCCCCACAACTTCCCCAGACACGTGAGAAGTAAGCAAGAGCGCCCTGCAATCAGCCGTAATCTAGAAGGTGAACTTTGATCGCCATGTGGTATTGCCCAACGGAGAAGCAATGATCGTCGCCATTCCTTCGTAGGACAGTCGACAAAGTTTTCATTCTCTCCTTGGTCGCTTTGCAAAGTATGAGATCGTAAATCTCACTTTGTGCTCTTTGCGCATGTTGTCTGCGCGAGAATTGCTTCGTTGTGTTAGGATGGGCAGCAATTTGGCAACAGCTGTGACTGTTGGACGTGTCATCCTTCGCGCGCTCGAGCAAAAGGTGGCTTGCTCTGGCTGGCTCACGGATCCGGCAAACGCGGTACAAGCGGGTTTGAGTGACAGCACGTTATGATGTGAATCCCAAACAGGTAACAGTGTAGGTTTGTTTTAGTGCGACTGACATCGGTACTAGCGGCTCTTGAATCGCACGTGAGAACGATCGAATGACTGCGGCTCAGAACTCTCTGGTCAACAATGCATTCAAGCTGCCGGTCAAAGGGGAAGCTTGAAGCGAGAATCATTGGAAGATGGTTCGGTGCCGGGTTGTGCGAGGCAAGGAACTTCTCAAACTCGCAAGGCCACGTTGCGGTAAAGTGCTGATGTTGGTATTGTGCTGTTGTTCTAACATAGCTCGCTGATCAGGAACAGTCCGTCGACAAGGTCCAAGCAGTCGTACTGCATGTCGATATTAGCACTCGGGATGTTTAGCCAGTCGCCGTGTAGGACAACGGCAGCTGAGCCTTCGTCTCCACGCGACACTATCCAGCTTGCTGACAACACCAGAGTCTCGTGTCTTCATGTCGCACTGCGATCGGGATACTTGGGCCAGACAGTTGATGAGCGGTGCAGTTGGAGCCCTCTCTCCCCGGAAGCCGTAATCGACGAGACTCCCGAATGCGCTGAAGAACGGCAAGAGCCGTGCAGAAATCTTCCCCTGTACATCGATGCCAATAATAATGTCAATGAAGGATCGTATCGAGAGTGCGCGCTGCTCCTACCCATACTCACCGAGAGACAGGTGCCGAAGGAACAAAAGAAAAACACAACGGGGGCAGTGAGCTCCTGCCACCTCGCAAAGCCTGAGGCAGCTGAACCGGCATTGCATTTGTCTCTCACTCACACATTAATAGCCGGGCGAGTCGACAAACAGGCGACGATGCGAAAATGCCAACGACACGACTACAATGATGGAGTGAAGAGCAAAGTAAACCGTTTCATAACATGCATAAAACACATAAGCACCATCACCTCGCACCCTCTACAGAGCCGATCTGTCTCCAACGAGTTCTAAAAACACTAAACTGCGCGAGCAGCATCGTCGTCTTGATGATTCCTTCACACTCTTCCATTCTTCATCTCTCATCAGCATCAGCATAACTTTAAATCTCCAGAGCAAAACCAATAACGCAAAACGCCAGAACGCTGCAAAAAAGGGGGTATTCTCAACAGCAGCCGCAAACACAAACAATGCAATGGCTTTTCCCCGACCCCTCGTCCCCGATGACATCGGAAGACTGCTGTACCAGACAGTGAATCCTCAATTCCCCACTCTACCAAAAGCCAAAGCCGCCTTCCTCTATTGTAGAAAGAGAGGAGAGGAGAAATGAAACGGAGGAAAATTTCCCCAGTAGTACGAGATAGGGGACGCGTAAGACAGAAGGACTCATCACCATCAAACGCCCAGTACCCGGCTCCCTCGGCTTCTTCATGTTGTTCCTTTGCCAGTAGGTTCTCCCGACCCGGCCCCGGCGTTTCGTCTAAAAGCCATGATCAGGATTGTGATTAGATACTAATGCTCAAGATCGCTCAAAATGCAGCCAGACGCAAGAGTTCGCAAAGTGCAAAGCTTGGTGGTAGAAGGAACGTCGAGTATTTGATCATCTCTTCTTCGACCGGGCAGCAAGGTTGCCGCCAGCGAACCAAGCAGCAAGAGGTGAGATCTCCTTCGACTTGACACTCTTGCTTCTGGCCTTGGTCTTATCCTTTGGCTTGTCCATGACAGGAGAGATGCCAGGCGGGAACCCAAATGGATCCGGGAAGGCGCCAACCGGACCAGGTGGTGGTGGTGGAGGCGGCATTCCCATGCCCATGCCAGGCGGCGGAGGCGGCACCATGATCATTGAGTCTGGACTACTGGGCTTCTTGCCTTTCTTGCCCGCATCCTTGCCTTTCTTGGCCTTCTTGCCGGGCTCAGGTGGCATAGGATCAAAGGCTCCAAGGCCTCCAATTCCGAACTGGGCGAATGGGTCGCCGAGAGAACCAATGAGGGGATCTTCCTTCGGAGGCTTCTCTTCCTCCATTGGCCAGAGGTGCATTGTGACTTCCCAGTCAGGCTGGATCATTGAGTCCCAGATTTGTGGAAGAATGATCTCTCCATCAGGTCCTGTCAAGTCGTAGTGGCCTTGGTGAACATGGTCACCGATGACATCGACGTGCAGGAACGCCTGCTTGATCAGAGTCTCCATACCTTTCCACGTCTTGCAGATGGCCCATGGGAAGCTGAACTTGCGACCAACAGCATCCTTGAACCGGATGGGCGCTTTGAGGGAGTCTGGCGTCGGCTTGTTCTTTGCCGCTTCTTCCTCCAATGCCTTCTTCGCCTTCTCGGCCTCCTCTTTGGCTTTCTCGGCTTCTGCCAGTTTCGCTTCATGTTCTTCCTTTGCTTTCTTCACAGCCGCTTCATGCTCGTCTTTGGCCTTCTTGGCAGCGGCCTCTGCCTCCTCCTTAGCTTTCTTCGCAGCATCTGCAGCCTTCTGCTCGGCGTCGTCTTTTGCCTTCTTCGCGGCCTCGGCAATCTCAGCCTTTCGCTTCTTCTCCTCCTCGGCCTTTGCCTTCTCAGCGGCTTTTGCTGCAGCCTCGGCCTCACGTTCGGCGATCCATGCCTTTTCGCGCGCGACACGCTCTTCCTCATGCTTCTTGATGAGTTCTTTGAGGGCAGCAATCTCGTCATTCTTGACGGTGGCGTCCTTGGTATCCTCTTCTTTCTTCTTCGTCAGCATCTCTTTCAACTGCTCAATGTCCTTGTTCTTCTCGGGAGCAGCAGGCGGCGGCGAGGTCGCAGGTGCAGGAGGATACCCAGGCATGCCCGGCGGATACATGGGATAGCCCGGCATGCCATATGGGTGACCGTAGGGTGAAGGGTAGCCTGGGGCCTGGTAGGGCATCATTGCTTGCTCCGGCGCGAAGTGCGTTGGTGCTACGAAGCTTTGCGGTCTGCCACGCCGACCATGCACGTCAACTTCAGAGGGATGTCGTTGTGGTGCCGGCGGCGCACCCAT
>ANSM01006289.1:0-16777 GCA_000347735.1 Cercospora canescens BHU | reverse complement strand
GCTCGGTCCGCAGGGCGCCCGACGCGAAGTACAGCCGCAGCCCCAAGCGATGGGCCCGGCTCAAATGGATTACATGGCGGCCATTCGCGAGCAAGCCGTTTTCGCCTGGGCACTTACCGGTATCAACGGCATGTTGGCAGAATACGGCCACGGCAGACCCTCAGGTGAATCTGTGCCACAGGACGGCCTACCGATCTGGGAGAGTGATCATAACAACAAGCTGTATGATGATACCAAAGACGGCGGATTCGGCAATGGCCGGCCAGCTCACATCTTTGGCGATCCCGGGATTGATCGCAATAGCACCAATGGGAGGCGTGGGTTGAAGACCAATGGTGGCAATGGCTTCTCGAGCGTCACGCCACCGAATCAGACCCCAAGATGAGAAAGTCTCCTCGAAGTTGCTCACTCATGCTCTCAGCATCCTTCGTCGCTGTCGGATATTTGACGCGATGGAAGTGAGCCCTCAAAATCATAATGACCTTTGGTTCTCCGCTGAATACAACACCACTTCTTTACGAGATACCCATTGAGGTTCTGGTATCTGCTCAGCATTTTAGCGTGTATGAATGACGGCTGTTGCATTCCATCGGGGGAAACGGCGCAGAGGGCGCTCTATTCTCTTCCAACCAGTTGCAATACTTGAATCCTACGAGAGTGTTTGCATGAGACATGTGGTGGTTAGCACTCTGGAGCAGAGATGTATTGAATGCTTCTTCATAGCTAAGAGTCCAGCGTTTGAGATCTCGCCATCGCAAGTAAAGTCGGTGGGATCACAAATGCCCAGTGCCCGCAATCACCGCGCCATCAACATCCCCTCTTTCGGCTGTACCGAGCCCCTGTCCCCTACATTTCTCCCTCCGTAAATCAACCAATACTTCGCCTGCAACCTCAATCGCACTCTCTGGCAATCCGGCTAGCCTCGCGACCTTCAACGCGTGCGAATCGCGGTTCACTCCTTTCCTCAACTGATGCGCGTACATCCACGTCCCATCATCCTTCTCCACCACATTCGTGCAGTAACACTCCAGCCCTTCAAAATTCCTCGTCAGATCCGCCAAGGCATGGAAATGCGTGGCAAACAACGTCCGACTCTGATTCGTGTGGTGCAAGTGGTGCAGACACGCGAAGCCCACCGCGATTCCATCTTCGGGCGTGGTGCCGCGGCCGACTTCGTCCATGATGACGAAGGAGCGAGGCGTGGCTTGCTTCAGGATTTCCGCGGATTCGAGCATTTCGACCATGAAGGTCGATTGGTCTTGGAACAAGTTGTCCGCGGAGCCGACGCGGCTGAAGATCTTGTCCACGAGCCCGATCTCGGCGTAGTCGGCGGGGACAAAGCAGCCCGTTTGCGCGAGGATGGTGATGAGGGCGTTTTGGCGCAGGTAGGTGCTTTTGCCCGCCATGTTGGGCCCCGTGATGAGATAGATTTTGTTGCTTGTTGATCCGACGGAGCAGTCGTTGGACGTGAAAGAGCGGCCTTGATCGGTCAGGCTGGCGTCCACGGTGGGGTGGCGCCCGCCGACGATCTGATGCGCTGTTGTGTTGTTGAGGACGGGACGGACGAGGTTTCTATCGCGCGCGAGGTGAGCTGATGAGCAGGCCACGTCTAGTTCGTCAAGTACTGCGGCATTGCGGCGGAGCTTGACCAGATTCTCTAGCACTTCTGCTCGAAGTTTGGTGAAAACGCGCGCTTCTTCTGTGCGGATGCGGTTCTTCGCATCGTCAACCCGGACGCCGAGTTGCGTCCAATCTGTAAAGTAGAACGATTTGGTGCTTTTCGTGGAGCCAATGACTCGTGCGTTAGGAAGAGCTGCTAGTGTGCCTTTGGCGTCCCGGCCTTTGATGTGGCAGAAGTGACCAAGTTGCGAACTCCACTTCAGAGTCAGATTCTCAGACTGTAGCTCTTTACGCAAATTTTGTGCTAATTCTAGTTTCGCTTCCATGAGTCCATCGAGATCTCTGTGCGCGCGTTCCAGGGTGGGAGAGGCGTTGCGTCGCATGATCCAGATCTCACCAGCATTCATCTCAGCCGCATGATCTGCTGAAGTAGCTTTTGACCGACGCCGCGTGAGATTCGGGCTCTTCTCGCCAGCAGCCTCCGCAGAAATGACTTCCTCGGCCATTCCCTCGGCCTCCATCCCGGCCGCTTCATCGACGAGTTGCTGCCTGCTCAAGCCATCTTCGTCGACAGCACTCTGGATGTTCTGAGCAACCTTTCCCGGTGTGTCCAAATCCAGTCGCCCGAGGATGTCCCACAGAAAGTCGAAGTCTTGCGACGCATATTGACTGTCTTCACGCAGCAGACGATCTTGGTTGTTGAGTATATGCTGATGCAATAGCGAGGACAGAGTCTGCATGACGTTGATAGTTTTGGCGAGCCCGAGCAGGTCATCTGCATCCCCTTTAGCAGTGGTGAATTTCTGCATGAGTCGGAACGTATCGTGTGTATGTCGGAGAAGAGCGACTGTGTCTTCGCGCAAGGAGTCATGACCGACCATTTCCTGGACAAGATCCAATCTGTCATTGATGACAGCCAAAGACATTGATGGCGAGACCAGACGTTGACTTAAAAGGCGCGCACCACTTTTGGTGACGGTATGCCGAATGGCGTGCAGAAGACTGCCCTGATACGCACCATCTCGCAGAGTCGAGCGAATCTCGAGGTTGCGCAGACTTTGTTTGTCAACAGCCATGTAATCGTCATCTGTCCTGCGCACTGGTGGTTGAAGCTGAATCTTGACATCGAGCAATTTGTGGGCAACAAAGTCCAGCAGTAAGCTCCCTGCTGCCACTTCGAATGTGGTGAAGTCTGCCTGCTTCTTTTCCGGCACTGGTCGCTCTAGCATATGTGTCCATGTCTCCAAAGGCATTGCTGGTCTGGGTGCAGGATGGAAGTGCATTGGCAATTTGGCGTCGCTGATGAGACGCTGAAGGTTGGAAGAATCTGCAGCCTCGAGAGTTGTATCAAGGACGACCTCTCTGGGGCCGATGCGCGCGGCGATGGATGGCAAAGATGCCAGATCAGAGACTTGCGTGAAGAAGTCGCCGCTCGAAAGGTCGACCCAACTCAAGCCCACCTTGATACTCCGCCTATACCTTTCATACGTGGCTCTGTCATCGGCAACAGAAGGGGCAGCAGGTAGAGCACCTGCGAAGTGAATGGCGAGCAGATAGTTGTTTTCGAATGGATCCATGAAGCTTTCATCGATAAGCGTCCCAGCAGTGACGACCCTGATGACCCGTCGGTCGAACAGCATACCGCCATTTTTGCTGCTACGCTCACTTTCCGGGATGGGTATCTGCTCAGAAATTGCGACTTGCTGTCCGAGATCTTGTACAAACATTTTGAGATATCGCTCGAGCTGGGTGTGCTGGAAACCAGCCATGGGCACATCACCCAGCGTTGTCACTCTTTTGGCAATCTTCAGATTTACCAAAGGAGCGAATCGCTCGACCTGATCAAAGTACATTTCGTAAAAGTCGCCGACTCGCGTGAGCACCACGCAGTCTTTGAACTTGCGAACATTGTTGAGATGCTGTTGCAGAACGGTTGGATAACTTTTCTCTGGCTGCAAAACAACGCTCTCAGAGGGCAAGGGCGTTAGAACACCTTGCCGAAGAGTATTTGCGTTGACAGTGCTTGTAGTTTTAGCGCAACGCGTTTGAGTCCAGAGCCATGGTCGCTTGGCGATGCACTGAAGAGATGCTGAGATTGATGCGCGATTTGGTGCAGCTATAGGGAGCTCACAAGGTGCTCTGAACGGAAGAAGTCTCACCCGCATTGGTGATCGGAGGTTGATGCTCGAGGAAGAGGGTTCGACGCATGTGTTTAATACCCAGTCCCGTTTGGCGACACCCCTGAATCTGAGAGCGAGGCGCGCTAGTTGCGGCGCGAAAAGGGAAAGTGAAGCGAGGGCCATCTTGAGCTGACTTCGAAAGTTCTGCTGAGGACTTCTCTGTTTCTCGCATCAACAGCTCCAGTCTCGTCATTGGAGCAAGTCATCGATCGCGAAGGCAATTGACAGAGTCAAGTGACGCCGCACTCAGAGTTTCCTGAGCACTGCATTAGGCTGACTTTTACTCATTCCCATCATACCATGTGCACAGCATCAATTCACAAGGGATCAATGGCTGTACACGATTTCTCATGGTTAGTCGTCGGAGTTGCAGTCATGTTGTTGCAATGAGTACAATCATTTCACAAAGCACGCAATGGAGAAGCGTGCATGCGATGACGGTATGAAGCAGAGATGGTACTCACAAGACTCGTAGCACTCGAAATGACATGTCAGCAGGAGCTCGAAGTTATATCTGTAGCCTGGATTTTCGACTGTTTAGATGGCGACACAGCTGAGCGTGGAGATTGATGGCTTTGTCCATCTTCCGCATTCAGATAAAGACCAATAGACGCGGCAGCAAACAAAGAGCCTACAACTGACCGAGAAACGACAGGATGCTTCGAATCACAAATTCCACACTTTGGCCTACTTGATCTCATGGTAACGCAGGCGCTTCATGTTGAAGATGCGGTCAATGCTTTAGACATTCATCTCAAAAGCCATCACATGGCAACCAACTATCGTGCTCGACGTGTGGAAGCGATCAGGCAAAACGTCAGGAGGCACCAACGGGCAGCAGAGAAACAGAGACTTGCGGAGAGAGCTGCACCAGCTTACTTGCGGCACCACGGCAGGATATCAGTATGCACCCCAGAGATTTTCCTCCGCAGGCGCAAGCCGGATACTGGTACGGAGTCGATCCAGCTTGGAATCCTGGACCTTTGTGGTCATAGCTCACACAGCATATTGGATGATTCTGAATCAAGAAAATCCACTGCTCCGGCTACGACTCGTAACGGGAGATCCGAGTCTCTCGCGACTGGACTGCACACACCACCGACCGTGCCAGACCGTCCTGACCCGTTCGATGAATATTATGACTTGACGCCTCGATACATGCGACGCTACAAGAGACTTGAATCTCGAGCTGCACGGGACCCCGATCCTCGCCCTGTGAGCTACAATGAAGAAGACATTGCGCTCGCACTCAGTCCAGACATTCAAAAGAGCTCGTTCAAGATTGCCAATCCATATTCCGCGCTTCCCGCACCATTCAAGCCTCGCGTACGTGTCCACGATCTTCCAAGCCCAGTGGAGGAAAGAAGGGCGGGACTGCTTCGGCAAGCAAATACTCTGGCTCAGCTTCCACAGCAGTCAATGGCTTTCGCGTCTGGAACGACGGCACAGAGGTCAGGCCAGAACACAGCAACTCCGATAACCTCGAGCGTGCCGTCTAAGAAGCAGCCTTTGACTACTACAATATCTTCTGAAATGCCGCCATCTTTTGAAGAAAATAACTGGGAGCGATCAATTGCTGTCAAATCCAACGATGGCATCATCAGCACGAAGCCCGATATTCTCGAACGCGGGGCAGCGAGAATGAAGGCTGTCATGGACATAGCGCTCTGCATTTTCGCTTTCGGCCTTTTCGTCGTTGCCGGCATTGGGACTATGTCCACCTTCGTAACTGTGATCACTGCGCCAGCTAGCTGGTAGCTGATCACAGCCAACTCCAGTAGTGATCTAGCAATGCCAATGCGGAAGAGTGGTTGACCTTGTGATCAATCCATCTATACTTCGTCTGACAAGGCGGGTCGGATTCCCATACTGCCTTGCGCGCTAATACCGTCGCCTCCCAGTCTTCCGGGTGGCGCGAACAGCTTTGTCTTCCACATGGCGGCGGTTTCGGGCTTGGTATCACTGTGGCCTCCGCAGAGTGGAACTTGATCTGCACGTAAGCAATGCACCGAAGATGAACAGCATCTGGCTCAACAGAAATGTCGCGTGGGTTTTCGCCGTCGAGGTTCAAGACCAGCATGTCCAGTGCTTCCTCCGGTAGGCTTTCAAGCCATCGCGTTGTCATTCTCCGTGTCCAGGAATCTGCCGTACCACTGCCTGGGAGAACAAAAACATTCGAGCCATATGCAATCTCCAAGGTTTCTGCGCGCAGAACTCTACAGACTTGAGTCAAGCTGAACGCGTTGTCTGGTCTGAGCTGGAGCGTTCCAATATCCCATCTCTCATGGACCAGAGGATCTGCTGACTCTTCATCTACTTCGAATAAGGCGTCAAGATCATCTTTGTGCGCATTTGATACGCTGCCGTGAGGACCGAAACGGTTCGTGACAGGATCGAGCAGCTGAGCATATGGCATAGCCAAGCTATAGATAGTGTCTCGTATCTCCCGAGGCAACTTGAATATCCACTTCGTGAGGACATCTTGATTGTGCTTTTCGCGGCTTCTTCGAGTTTGTTCCATCTTGCTTGCAGTGCACATTAGCATTGCGAGTTTACATTCGAAGGTCGAGATTACCTTATGGGAGACGTGGTAAACACCATCGTAGCGATGGAAGTCGCAGTGGAATTCGTGACACTGACCATGGCTGACGCAAAAGCCGGTTGGAGGGGCTGGAGCATTTATGCGGCTGTGGTAAGTTGAAGGTGAAGGATGACATGCAGCTGCGCTAGACTCTTTGCGGTTAGCTCAGTCAACTTGTGTCTGCGTTCTGGCGATGTAGCTGCTCGGTGACTCAAATACTTGATCAAAATGAGCAGCGATCTGGTTGTAAATTGGGCGGCTTCTGGTATCACAGAATTTGCAAGGGACGAGACAAGAAGAGGCAGATAGTCCCATGAATAGCACTGTCGCAAAGCTATGGCTAGATTGAAAGCAAGTAGCGTGCTTCAGAATAAGGTGGAGGGCGGCAGTCCGCAAACTTGAAGATGCCTCGCGTTCTCTCGCTCAACACTATGAGCGAATGGCATGATGTCCGGAGAAAGCAGGCAAATGGTTTTCAAGAGCCAACTCGAGATACCGGCTCGATGAATACATCGCTACCGTGAATTCTCTGCAGATCGATGCCACCCTTGCATTCCATGCTATGCTCGCTGGTAATATCAATAAATTTCACACCAACTTCTCCTGCTCTCCGTAGCCACCTTTCTTCTCGTCCGTCCACTCTCGGATCTGAATTTCCCTCAATTTGGCTTCCTTCTCCTCGTCATCTTTGATGATGGCCATGACCCTATCATGTGGCGTCTCGCCCTGTGCCTTGCTATGCCCAGCAGCGAAGTTCGACCATGTCTTGGCGACCCGCGGTGGTTTCGCCGGTTTCTGCTTTGGCTGCTCCGGCTCAACGCCCCCGAGCATGGGAAAAGGATTTTCGTTTGAGTAGCCAATGATGTAGGGCCTGAAACCTTCTGCTGAGAGAGAATCGAACATTTCCTTGACAGCCTCCCATTTGTGAAGGGGAAAGTCTTTTTGGCCTTGAGTGCCAGTATGCTGCGAACGGTCAGCCAGATGCACTACTCACGCGTGCTCGCGTGTCTTGAAGTATAAGTTTATGGGCCTGAGGCGTCATCTTGGCATGGGGAATCGAGAGGCTGAACGTACTGTGAAGAAGACAATCCTCAGATAACCACCGGGCAAATCTGTGACACTCCAGACATCTGCTCTGCCTAATCGCGAAAGCGCTTGTAATTTGTACTTTTGCCAAGTTGGCATCTTATCCTCAAAGCCGCCGAAAGTCCTGTTATCGAAAAAGACCTGGATCTCGCCCGGGTCGTAGCGGCCGGCATGTTGAGGATCGAACTTGTCGAGCTCTTCGCGTGTTGTGAAGGCCATGTTGGAGATTGATCCACCTTTGATCACTCAAAATTGGTGGTGGCGAGGATGGACAGGACTTATGCACTGAGTGAACTACCGGGAAAGTGCTTGGTGAAGCTCTTGAGAATTGCGTGGCAGTGGCGGAAAGTTGGCTGTCTCGAGCTCTTGGACTACGCCATGGTACTGCTGGGCTTTGAAAGGAGATGGAAAGTTGAGGCTTTGACTAACTTCAGATATTAGAGGTACCTCCCTGGCTATAGTCTCTACATTTGCGCGATATACGTCGTCAGGTCTTCTTAGACTGGTTTGTCATCGGGTGCAGTCGGTCCGACCGGATGTCGGCTGGTCAAATTGATATCACGTGCCATGTGGTCAAACCGCGTCACATTCGTGTCAGACCCGCGCCATGAAATGTCGTCACAATCTCGTGGCAGAACAATGAATCGTGGATGATACATGTACATGTAGCTGCTGGACAGCGAGGGAATTTCACACGTTGACCAATCGACCACACAGGAAGAGGACCACGGCACTGCTCTCAAGAGATAGACATGGTCAAGCTGCAGGCAGCGACCGTCGCGCCACGTCTGGCTGGGAACACGAAGAAGAGAAAGCGAAAGTCTGCTGAAGCGGCGATCGAGGAAGTCGATAGCTCTGATGCGCCTACGACCATCGAGAACACGACTACGATCCCCACGAAAGAGCATGATGGGGGAAAGAAGCCGCGTCGAACACCGAAGAAGGCAGACAAGCCCACACTGTCTCGCAACGATTCCTCTGCAGTGGTGGAGTCGACGATACCATGGCCTTCTGAATTCACAGCTCTTCAACAAGTCTTTCGCGCTCTGAATCTGGTGTATACGTTCTGCTGTACGCGTAAACACTTCGCCACCACTATCGAAAATCTGCGAACCACAGTCGAGAAGAACATTGGCCGAGAACTGCTGGTGACTGACGTAGCCAAGGTCAAGTGGCTGTTCCCGCAGGCAGTCAACTTCCTGTATGTCGATGAGACATTGCTAGAGGTTGCGCTCATGGGAGAAGAGGATTACAGAGGCAAGAAAGCGGCGAACGATTTCTTTCCATCAAACCCTGCCGAGGAACGCAATGTGCGCGAAGGCATGGGTCGGGAAGAGCACAAAGAAGTGCTCTACTTCGAGTTTGTAGATGGTGACTTGAAGAGGCATGTGGTAGACCCTGTGACTGGTGAGGCGGTGAAGCCAAAGACCAAAATTCGGAATGAGGACCTCAAAATGCCAGTGTTCAGCCAGAAGCAAGTGATGAAGCTCATCGACAAGCGGAACTCTAAATTCACATCCGTGGTGAATGGATGGCTGAACAAGTGCGCGGAGCAGAGCGTTGACCCTGTGCAGAAAATGGAAGAAGAGTACACGCAGTACATTCCAACGCCGAGCTACAGTAGAGCTCCCTCGCCTACAATTGAGGACACGCTGCCGAAGAGCATACCTGAGGAAAGGAAGACAATTTCAGAGATTGTAGAAGAGCTCAAAGGACTGGAATGGTACACAGGTCAGATTGTGCCTGATGGACATCGCGTCTTCGACCCACAGCAGCCTGTCTACGGCGAGCTGAACTTTGAGTTGAGCCAGGAGCTGGTCAACGCATTATACAACACTCGCAACATACAATCATTGTACAGTCACCAAGCTGAGGCCATCAATGCTCTCAATGAGGGCCACAACGTGATCGTGGCCACATCGACCAGTTCCGGCAAGTCTCTCATTTATCAACTTCCTGTGTTGAACGCCCTCGAATCCGATCCGAACACCCGCGCCATGTACATATTTCCCACCAAGGCGCTGGCCCAAGACCAGCGTCGGAGTATGAAAGCTATACTGAGCTACTTGTCAGGGCTGGAAGACACTGTAGTCGAAACTTTCGATGGTGATACCCCATTCTCTGAGCGGAACCACATTCGGGACGAGGCTCGCATCATATTCACCAATCCAGATATGTTACATCTCACCATATTGCCACAAGAAGAGTCCTGGCGAACGTTCCTGAAGAACTTGCGCTATGTGGTGATGGACGAGTTGCATGTATACAACGGACTTTTCGGAGCTCATGTTGCCTTCATAATGCGACGTTTGAGACGAATTTGCGCCGCGGTTGGAAATCGCAGAGTAAAGTTTATCTCATGTTCGGCGACCGTTGCAAATCCAGAGGAGCACATGCGAACGATTTTCGGCATCGAGGATATCAAGCTCATCGACTTCGATGGCTCACCTTGCGGTCGCAAAGAGTTCGTCTGTTGGAACACACCGTACAAAGATCCTGCAGACCCTACAAGCGGTCGTGGAGACACGTTCATGGAGACTGCGCGGTTGTTCTGTCAGCTCATCCTACGCGGCGTGAGGGTCATTACATTCTGCCGGATTCGAAAGCAGTGCGAGATACTGGTGGGGGCCATCAAAAACGAGCTGGAGTCCCTCGGCCGTACTGAAGTCATGAATCGCATCATGGCATACCGAGGAGGTTACACACCACAGGATCGAAGGCGAATCGAGAAAGAGATGTTCGAGGGCAAGCTAGTCGGCATCATTGGAACTAGTGCTTTGGAATTGGGGGTTGACATCGGCAGTCTAGACGCTGTAATATCTCATGGATTCCCATACACCATTGCTAATCTGCGCCAGCAGTCCGGACGAGCCGGTCGACGAAACAAGGACAGCGCTTCATTCCTGGTAGGAGATTGCTTTCCTACTGACCAATATTTCATGGCTAATCCGGACGAAATATTCACTCGCCCGAACTGCGAGCTTCAAGTTGACCTTACTAACTTGTTGGTGCTCGAAGGCCATGTGCAATGCGCAGCATTCGAGATGCCTATCTCTGCTGATGAGGACAAGAAATATTTCTCTAAACAATTGTCCGAGCTTTGCGAAGATCGCCTTCGCAAGGACAATCTAGGATTCTACCATACTGCTGAAAGGTTCCTTCCACATCCGTCACGAAGCGTCGCAATTCGTGATACTGAGGACAGTCATTTCGCTATCATCGACATTACGCATGGTCGAAATGTTGTACTTGAAGAGCTAGAAGCTAGCCGAGCTTTCTTCACAATCTACGAAGGCGGTATCTTCTTGCACCAGGGCAAGAAGTATTTGGTCAAGCAGATGTCTACGGAGCAGATGATCGCTAAAGTCGAGCTGGTGAAGGTGGACTGGATCACTCAGCAACGAGATTTTACAGACATCGACCCGATCGAGACAGAGGCCATCCGACGGATCCCTGGCAGCCTTAGCAGAGCTTTCTTCGGCACTATCAAAATTCTGCAGAACGTATTCGGGTTCTTCAAGCTTGACAAGAAAAATCGCATTTTGGATGCTGTTCAAGTCGACAATCCTCCGATCATCATATTCAGCAAAGGCATGTGGCTGGATGTACCTCGCGGAGCGATTGAAATCCTGAACAGCAGAAGACTCAACTTGGCTGCTGGAATACACGCTGCCGAACATGCGATCTTGTCACTGATGCCTAATTTTGTCATCAGCATGCCTGGAGATGTTAAGACAGAGTGCAAAGTCGCTATCAAAGAGTTCTCGAAGAAGGAAACCAGCCGCAAGAGACCTGCTCGCTTGACCTTCTACGATGATAAAGGCGGGCAGCATGGATCTGGTATCGCAGCGAAGGCATTTGAGTTTATCGATCTGCTGCTGAATCAAGCGTGCGAGCGTGTCGAAGCATGCCATTGTTTAGAGGGCTGTCTCGAATGCTGCTGCAGTGAGCGGTGCAAGGAGGCGAACCAGGTCATGTCGAAGGCAGGCGCTGAAGTCATACTGAAATCTCTACTGGGCAAGGAAATCGACGTTGACAACTTGCCTTGGGGCCCGGAGGACGAAAGAACGCCAGCGGGCATCGAGACTGTTGTTTACGCTAATGAAGTGAGGCCAAGGGCAGGTGCGAAGGTGGATATCATTGAAGTCCAGAGAGACGTGAATGGGAGAGACACAAGACGGTATATCGTGGGCGGCGTCGGAGGCGATGAGGATGCGCCCATTGTCATTAAGGATGAGCCGGTGGACGATGGTGACGACTGATACACTACTCGAAGCACTCAGCTTCGTTTGATGACGGCATGCTCAACTGCGAGCAACACCATGTTATAAGTCGAAGTGAACGATTGCGCGAATCGCCGATCCTGAGGACAAAATATACGCCTGCGTGCTCTGCATGCTAATGGCCGAGACTGCCGTGCCCAAGGCTTCTCCATGACATGAGTATCGAGAGATATCTTCCCCAGTAGAGCTCATGACGTTCGCGCCTTGGGCGTAGAGCGCAAACTCGTTCGCTGTGTTTCCCGATGTCGCGTTCCAACTTCGATCTCGATCACAGTATCATGGCGCAGCAATCACGCAGAAACTGTTTATTAGTAGCGATTTCTGCTGCAGCCATGCACTGCAGCGTCTGTGCTGTCCCTGGTTTCAGTGCTTGGTCCGACCAAATCTTTGGCATTCGCAAAGTTCCGCTGGAGCTCTTCGTCACCGATGCAACTATTACCCAGGCTTCCAGGGCGCTAGCTTCATGCAAGCCATTCCTGTGCCTCCAAGTCCGCTTTTCATTGCCAGCTCTGATGCATCTCTATAACTTGGGCCTCGCTGGCAGTCCAAGAGTTGAATGCCAGCCCGAAGGAGCTCGATCAGCACTCATATGGCCATGTGCTATTTTCTCAAGATAATTCAGGAAGCCGTTGCTGACCCAAGCACATCATGCAGCGATGATAATTTCCTTCGTGATTTGACACTTTCGTGTCGGCGATGGAATTGAGCCGGAGAAATTGCGCCCTTCGAACTTGTTGAAGCGCATTGGGCTTCACATCGACCAGAGTACCGTTTCATTATCATGCACGTCATCTTACAGCGTATCACCCCTTTTGCGAGCTGATATCCTTCACCGAAGGCAGGAACCTCACTTTCGTCTTGCCATTACCAACGCAGAGCCCCATTCAATGTACACCTGGTTCTCCTCGGCCTCGAAATGTCGATCGGTCTGGGCGATCTCGTCAAAGATCTGATCCACGATATCGCCCTCACCACCGTTCGATCGAGCCACAAGCCCGGAATGAGTCTGTTTCCAGCCATGATAGGATGACCACGTTCGCATGTATTCCTTGCATTGGCCCACGGCCACAGTACGCTTCATGAAGAGCGTTCCTTCTCCAGATTCTGGCCCTTTAGTGCCTGGCTCGTATTCGACGCGTTGTACGTCGTCCCAATCTGCGTCGGGGGGCTGAATGATTCGCAATTTATCTTGGACGTACGATCGGCCTGGTTGCGGCCAGTATGAGCCCAGCTCGTCCGGATGCTCATCGTACGCGTAATGTTGCAAAAATTTTGCTCGCTTCGGGAAAGTCCGGGAAGACGTGGTCTTTGTAGCCCCAAAATGCTGCTGTGCCTCCAGGTCGTATGATCCTCTTCAATTCGGGCCACAGTTTGCTGTAGTTAAACCAGTGGGATGACTGTGCAGCTGTCGTGCAATCAATCTCCCCATCTTTGATGAATGGCGAACTTTCTGCTGACGCTTGCAGGAAAGTCAATTGGGTCTTGTCCTTCGGATCTGCAGAATCGTATTTCTTTTGAGCCTCTCGTATCATGCCAGCCGAGGGGTCAGTGGCGATCACCTTTTCGAATCGTCTACTTAATGGCCAACTCGCGAGACCGGTGCCACAGCCGAGGTCTAGACATTACTTCTTTGGACCTTGGTGATATTCGAGAAGTGTATCGAATAAGACGCTTGGATAACCTGGTCGGAATGCGGCATATGTGGAGTGAGACAAGGTAGATTTCCTGGAATGTGTTATTAGCATTCACGTTGTTGAACAGGATCTCGAAGACTCACGCAAACGTCGCCATGGTGAATGCTTTTCAAGTGCCAGTGATGGAACGAATTTGGAATTACTCCTTGGGTAATTCTATATCTTGAATCCAATATTTGGACTGGGCATCTGCATTACAAGGTTCCCATCAGTTCGAGGTAAGAGACGCGGTATCCCCCCACACTTCTCCGATGAACCCCGTGCTTGGCAGTTCATGTGTTTTGTTGATGCCTAAGGCGCACGCATGATCGGCTTGAGTGGGATTCAGCTTGGCTTCACATGAGAAGGAGGTGGAGGTAGAGAAGCCACGTCGAGGAGCATATGTCTTTCTTTCTTTCTCCCCTTCTATGTTGGAGGAGCGGCTGGCCTGATATTGGCCAAATCTGGTCACCGCTGCCGCTTCTCTGCAAAGCCGCTCTTTTCACAAAGACAGACGGCACTATGGCCAATCCTTCAGAGGTGACATACGAAAATCGTTTCAGCATGCTGAACGGTTGACTCTTACTGTCGACTCACTTGCAAAGTCTCCGATGACTGTTCGTCACATAGCAGCCTACTGCTAACAAGCGATCTCAGCCGACGCGAAGGCCCTTGCGACGCCCCTGATCGCTTACAATCGTAATTCGAACTGCGACTGGGTCAGAGGCGAGATGGCGAACGGCAACATGGTGCAAGCGTCACTTGTCCGCAACAAATTCGCCGAAGCTGTAACGAGACATGAGAATTTTCTGATGAACAACACACCATCGTTGACTGCCAGCTTCAAAATGGAAATGCCAGTCGATCACTTTGAATCTGGGGGTGTAGCAGCAGACACCGATGCAAGTCCACATGTCGTCTCACAGCAAGAGCAGTCCAGATCGGGCACTTAGTGCTTTCTCGTCTTCTGTGTACAGCCCTTCTCCTTCGGAAGCAGAAAGTGCCAGGGATGGCAAGCGCCGTAGTTGCAACAAACTCGAACTTGATCGTCTGAATGTAATACCAGTACGCAACAGATTTCTGACTCAAATAGTAATCTACCCAACATGCGTTCCACAGCTCTTTGTGCTCTCGCGTATGCATTTATGATTTCTCCTGGGAGTGATGGGAGAGCGACGGAAGAGACCGGGGCCTCGCAGTCAAAAGAGGTACATCTTGGTCGCTATTCGTCACCAACTCGGCTGATACATACAGATCTGTAACAACATCCACGATCAGCTGTCGAAACGTCGGGGCTTCCACGAAGGATTTGTCGACTTCGGAGACGATGGCGTCGCTCGCATATATGGCTGCAACGGCACCATCTTCGATGCTCTGCGCTTGAGCAACGAGCAACTTCTATCTATCGCCAAGACTCAAGGAGATACAATCATGGAGGCGGAATTCGGAGGCGTCTCTAGACATGATGTCCCCGAAGAGTATCTCCTTGATCCTCCTGCGGGAATCAGGTTATCAGCAACCGAAGGAGGCGAAGATAAAAGCGGTCCATCCAATCTCTGCGATCTCACATTGGTCGCGGATCAAGAAGATGCGCCTCGGTCTTGGTCAATCACACAATCACTTAAGCCTTCCACAGCAGCCAAGGAGAAGCTCCAACCACGCCAGGCTCTCTTCTGCAAGCGTCAGCAATGTACAACAACACAAGCTTGCCAGTTCATGGGCTGCAGGTATTGCGCACACAAAAAGATCTCAGCAATGCGACGCTTTTTTGGCACATCTCACAAGCAACCTGGACCTTGGGTACGTGTAGTGGCCCGATGGCATTTCCAAGCCGCAGAAGTCATTCTCTCACACCCTCGTATGTTTCACTGATGAGTTCTCCGTAGGGGCGTTGGGTGAAGCGCATAACGCCATATCTCGATCCGTCCTACCAGCGGTATCCCAACGAGCCGCCAACGAAGCACTCGCCGATCAATCGAAAGAGCAGGAGGTGTTACAATTGAGATTCTTGTTCAGCTCTCGTTCATGGGAAGAACCGGCTCGTGCCTTTTGGTCATTAGTCATTGATTCATTGGAGTGGCATGGAGTGGCATGGGATTGCAATGTTCGCGCCACTGCTTCCGTTTCCCGCATTCACTCCACTTATTCATCAATTGGCGGGTGACAAAACGACGCGTGTGCACTGAGATGACCGGTCGCTGACACCATCCGCATGAAGGAACCAAAATAGTCCGGATCATATCTGTAAATGCGGTGCTTATGTGTTTCCGCGTCCGATCCAAATGACGGGGTGGTCACGAGCGATGCAGGGAAATATAGATCGCGACCTTCATTCATCAGCCAAAGTCGGAGCATTGTACCCATGCTGCTGAGCACGCCACCAGGCTGCTCCCTCGTCGCCGATCCTCGGCATCACGTCACCATCAGCTCAGCCATGCAGTCCAAGGACCAGGCCCTCGTGGTCTCAACTTTCCGCTGACTTCACCTGCTCTCAACAAATTTCCCTCTTTGTAGCACGTTGACTGAGGATTGGAGGAGCGGATTTGGTATGTAATGGGGTGGCAATCGCCTTTCGATCGTTATACAGAAACAAGAACTGAAATGCCATCGAAATACTTTTCTTCCGTCGTCACATGAGCTCCAAGAGAGCTGGACGCATTTCCAACCAACACCGGCGCTGAAATAATTGCCAAGAAACTTTTGTTTGCCACATCGGGCTATCGTATCATCATCCAGTTGACTGTCTCGATTTTCCAGTCTGTCGATTTCCTTCACAAGTAATCTTCCCAAACCATCGATCCGGGCCACCCAATCGTTTGCGCCCTGCGAACCAAATGCAAAGGTGCGGTGACCAACCGTGCCCTCAAAATTCGCTCCAAAAATGTTTTCTCATGCGTTCGCAATCAGTCCGGATGTATATCTTACAGTTGACTGGGTTCGTCAGTCGTGGCAATCGTAGCTTTTTGTCCAAAGACTTTGAAGACTTTGGAGTAGCGCAACTTTTGACTTCAAAGCTGAACCCATCCTTGTTCGACAGCCAGCAGGTATTCGTCTTCCCAAATGGCATCCCAGTTGACGCCGTCCTCTTCCTTGCCGTAGACGCCGGTAGTACCGTAGGGTCCCTTGGTGCTGACCTGTTTGCCACGTGGCCAGGCGCCGTTCGAGCGAATCTCGGAGAGCACGAAATCCCCGTGCACGAGGTTCTTTTCTGGCTCGAAGATGCAGCCTGCGAAGAAGAGCTCGATGGACAATTTGTGGCCAAGGCGGCGACGCGACTCAACCAGGTCTCTGGCGGCGTTGAAGATTTTGCGGAGCTTGCGAGCGCGCGTTGCGCCTGGAGTGGAGCTGTCGCAG
>ANSM01006287.1:0-20083 GCA_000347735.1 Cercospora canescens BHU | reverse complement strand
CTCCGCGCCGGGTCCGCGACCCGTCACACCACCGCCACGGCCACGATTCCGGCCAACGCTAAATTCCACCAACCCACTGACAACAACCACCGCCGCAACCGCGATTCTGCCCGTCTGTGCGTGGAAACGGCATGGAAGGCACGTTCACCAATGTCGCCAATCATCTCGTAGGTGACTCGGCCTCCGCCATCAACGAAGGCGATGACACTTCCACACTGGATGCTGCCCTGAACGGCGGCCCCCGGAGGAGACGAGTGGGCGATGACGATGATGCAGACGCATACGAAGACGATGACCTGGAGTCGCTGGCGAGCCATGCGAACGGCGTGAACGGTCAAGTAGGACCTGGCCAAGAGGAGCAAGTAGAGCTGCCCGCTCACGCCTGCGCCTACTGTGGTATTCACAACCCGAGCTCAGTTGTCAAGTGCCTGACCTGCTCCAAGTGGTTTTGTTCTGCACGAGGCAACACATCCAGCAGCCATATCATCAATCACTTGGTTCGCGCGAGGCACAAGGAAGTTCAGCTGCACCCATCCTCTCCACTGGGTGACACCACTCTTGAATGTTACAACTGCGGCACCAAGAATGTGTTCCTGCTGGGATTTATTCCGGCGAAGAGCGATACGGTTGTCGTCCTGCTCTGTCGTCAGCCATGTGCAGCGCAGCCCAGCAGCAAAGACATGAATTGGGATACTGCAAAGTGGCAACCGCTGATTGAAGACCGATCTTTCCTGTCGTGGCTCGTCAACTCTCCCACCGATCAGGAGCAGATGCGCGCTCGTCACTTGCCACCGCAAGTCATTGCCAAACTCGAGGAGCTGTGGAAAGACAACAGCAGTGCAACGATTGAAGATCTGGAAAAGAATGCGGCCATCGATGATGAGCCAGCGCCGGTTCTGCTGCGATATGACGATGCTTATCAATACCAAAATGTTTTTGGCCCGCTGGTCAAGATTGAAGCAGACTACGATCGCAAGCTGAAGGAAGCTCAGAGCCAGGACAACTTGGTCGTGCGCTGGGATTTCGGCCTGAACAACAAGCACCTTGCTTCGTTTGTTCTGCCGAAGCTTGAATTGGGAGACGTCAAACTTGCGGTTGGAGATGAGATGCGACTGCGATACACAGGAGAGCTACGTCCGCACTGGGAGGGCGTCGGCTATGTCATCAAAATTCCCAACAATCAGTCTGACGAAGTGACCATTGAGCTGAGATCGCGTGGCGATCACAAGTCCGTCCCTACCGAGTGCACGCAAAATTTCACTGCCGACTATGTCTGGAAAGCGACATCTTTCGACCGGATGCAACATGCGATGAAGACTTTTGCAATTGACGAGATGTCAGTGTCAGGGTACATTTTCCACCGCTTGCTAGGACATGAAGTTGCGGCGGCGCCGATGAAGGTCCAAATGCCTAAGAAGTTCAGCGTCCCGAATCTGCCTGATCTCAACAGTTCCCAAATTCAAGCGGTCAAGTCGGTGTTGCAGAAGCCGCTCAGCTTGATCCAAGGTCCTCCGGGTACGGGAAAGACGGTCACTTCAGCAACAATCATCTATCATCTTTCCAGGATGAATGGCGGACAAGTCCTTGTGTGTGCACCGTCCAACGTCGCTGTGGACCAGCTTTGTGAGCGCATTCACTTGACTGGATTGAAAGTCGTTCGTGTTACCGCAAAATCTCGTGAGGATGTGGAGTCCAACGTCGGGTTCCTGTCTCTCCATCGACAGGTCGCCATGAACGACACCAACGTCGAGCTCAATAAGCTCAACCAGCTCAAATCGGAGCTCGGTGAATTATCCAGTCAAGACGAGAAGAAGTTCAAGACCCTCACCCGTGCAGCTGAGCGTGAAATTTTGCAAAATGCGGATGTCATCTGTTGTACTTGCGTTGGTGCTGGAGACCCACGATTGGCAAAGTTCAAATTCAGAACGGTCCTCATCGATGAGAGCACGCAGTCCGCTGAGCCAGAGTGCATGATTCCATTAGTCCTCGGCTGCAAGCAGGTGGTGCTAGTTGGTGATCACCAACAGCTGGGCCCGGTCATCATGAACAAGAAGGCTGCAAAGGCTGGTCTCAACCAGTCGCTCTTTGAGCGTCTCGTCATTCTCGGCTTGTCCCCTATCCGCCTGCAGGTGCAGTACCGCATGCATCCTTGCCTTTCCGAGTTCCCATCCAATATGTTTTACGAAGGCTCTCTGCAGAACGGTATCACCATGCGACAGCGCCTTCGCAAGGATGTGGAGTTCCCGTGGCCCGTGGCCGACTCACCGATGATGTTCTGGTCGAATCTTGGTACAGAGGAAATCAGCGCTTCAGGAACTTCCTATCTGAATCGTACCGAGGCTTCGAATGTCGAGAAGATTGTCACACGCTTCTTCAAGGCTGGAGTCAAGCCTGACGCGATCGGCATCATCACACCATACGAAGGCCAGCGCTCTTACGTCGTTCAAAGCATGCAGCAGACAGGCACTTTCAAGAAGGAGCTCTACAAGGAAATCGAAGTCGCCTCCGTCGATGCGTTCCAAGGACGAGAAAAGGACTTCATCGTCCTGTCCTGCGTTCGTAGCAATGATCACCAGGGCATTGGTTTCTTGAGCGACCCACGACGTCTCAACGTTGCGCTGACTCGCGCCAAGTATGGACTAGTCATTCTCGGAAACCCCAAGGTTCTGAGCAAGCATCCACTGTGGCACTACCTTTTGCTACACTTCAAAGAGCGGAACTGCTTGGTCGAAGGCCCACTCAACAATCTGCAAGTCTCGCTGTTACAGTTCAGCCGCCCGAAGACATCCTACAGAGGTCCACAGCGCTACCAGATGGCTTACCAGCATGCCAACCACATGGCTGCTGCCACGGGCGCTCGTGCGAATGGTCGTCGCGATGGCCCTCAGGGAGATGGCAGCATCATCGGATATATTCCTGACGACGTCTCTTCCATTCACTCCTCGGCACTTGGAGGTGCGGCTCTGCCTAACCAATTCCCGACCATGTTCCAGGGTTTCCAGGAGGCATGGCCTACTCTGCCCGCTGATCAGCGTCGTCACATGGATCATGGCAACCACATGCGTGCTCCGCCGGAATCCGTCGCTGGTGAGAGTGTCGCCGCAAGTGAGATTACCGATGTCACCACAAACGGCTCTCTCAAGCCAGGTCAAGGCGGGGTTAGCCTTGCTGGTCTGAGCATCAACGATCTGAATAAGCAAGCTTCGCTGTCTCAGTCTGACAAGCTCCGTCGCTACGTGGAAGGCCAGGGACCTCCGCAGCCACCGATTGGAGCTGGCAGGAACCGACCGGCCGTGGAGGACGACGCGCAGAGCAGCGTCAGCACCGCGTTCGCTAGCCAAGTTGGTGGTGGTGGAGGCTACGACTGATTGATGGACGGTTGCATGGTGTTCGGAGCATGACTACCATACACCTCACGCTTGATGAACAATAATGTGCTACTGTTGTCAGCATCACGAAAACCTGTGTCTCGGACAGGATGTCATTAGACGGTCGTTCACTGCCACAGACCGCCTGAATATCTTTCGGCCAAGCACGACTTCAGATGCCTCTTGTGCGCAACCACTGGTCGTCCCACGCACCCAGGGCTATGACTGCTTCTGCCGTCGTCGTCAGTATCGAGATTCGCATCGTTACTGGTACATAGCCTTTGCTCAACAACACCACGTACGCCAAACGGTCAGCACAACCCTACAGCAGCTTCACTCAATCGCGTCCTCCCGCGTGCCGGTGTAACGGCGGCGGCCGAGTCAAGCTGTAGGTTGGTATGCCTGTACCGACGGCCTGCCTGGTGCCAGGCACAATTAGGCGATTCAAGCAATAGAGAACAAGGTGTCCGAAGATCGCTGCAAATGCATTTTGCTTGGCCAACGGAATGTCCTTTTTCCAAACCGTGATGCGCTCCCGCCCGAGCGCGGCCGGCGTTGAGAAGTGTGGACAGGAAAACATAACTAGCCTTTAGTCACTCCTTTGAAGTCAACCCGAAGAAATCGATATCGAGTTGCAATGACTGTGTCGTCGCAGCTTGAGATTCTAGAATTTCTCTCCTTCCCAGACCAGTCGTGTTGGTCGTTCGTCGTGTGTACTAATCATCCCTTTCCACCACCTCTTTCTAGTGAAGGACTGCTCTGGTTTTCACAAGTTTGTGGCTCGATTCTACCGATAGTGAGTGATCGCAACGTGTCTGCTGAAAGAAGTCTCAACGTCATGATGCCGCCGCTACTGTGCCAAATTGGAATTGTTTTCAAATCGGTCCGTTCGCTAGGAATGCGGTCTGTGTTGAGCACGCGCGGCAACGCGGCATGACTTTCTGATTGCTCCTGATTTGTTGATGCAGCATGCGGGAACGCGAGGCTTGTTTGGGCATGGCTTGGTTCCGGAGGGTGCGGAGGTCGCATGTGGCAGACAGGTACTGTGTACGCTCGCTACGGATCAGAAGGGGGAGACGATCTCTCGCATTCGCGGCAGAAAGAGTGAAGATGCGCGGAGGGCGCAATTTGGCTTGCTGGTACTACGAAGGTTCTTTGAATCTAGTGCTGCGTGGTGCTCTAAAGTTGAGTTCAGGACGGAGTGTGTTTCCGGGCCGCCGCCTTTGCGGTGAGAGATGCGAACTATCGAGCTATTGGGATCACATTGGGATCACATTGGGATCACATTGGGATCACACCGTGCGATCGCACGCGAGCTTCGCTCCTTGTCATCAGGAACAACTGACAAGCTCTCTATCTTGCGAGCGGAGACACCCAGATACGGTATTCCGTCTTCTCCCACGTTAAACGCCAGCATGCGTGGCCTGCAGCGATAGCAAGCGAGACGTGAGACGAGACACCACCACTGGTGAACATCCACGGCGACACAAGCCCGGCCCAGCCGTTGACGTGGATGATTCTGTAGCGGTGATCGAGATATTCGCTGCACCTGCCCGCAACAGCAACGGTGCAAAGCGGGAAGCCCAGAAGGATCTCATCTCCACAAAGTCTGTTTCGCGGGTGAAGTGCCGTCAGCTGACATCTGCAAACGTTGTCATTGGTGGAGCGTCCGATTTGAGTTGTGGTCGGGTGCAGAGTTCTTAAATTCAAGCTTATTATCGTTGTCCAGATCTGTCGGGCGTCGTAATCAGAAGATGGTGATTCGTTCAAAGCTTGGCCGGAGACTCAGTGAGCCGTCCACGGAAGTTGGGTAATCCGGGGGCTGGACTGGCGTGGAATGTGTGAGTCTCCAGTGTACATTCCTTGGGGTGTAGGTCATCTCCCGATGAGGCGATGGAGACACTGAGCATGGCTGAGAGCGGTTTGGCGTCGTTGATTTCGGGGAGGAGCTCATTGTGCCTGACTAAACGCTTCTGGTGAACCGTGTCAGAGCCATTGATGGTACTTCTATTCGCTGCCCGCCGGATTCGTCGTCTTTGTTTTTCGAACCTCGTCTGGTCCTTTTTTGCTCTCCAAGAATTGTCTGCCAGAATTGTTCAATCAGGCTCTGTCGTTAACCATCAAGACAATCATCATGAAGTCCTCCACTGTTGCGCTCGGCCTCGGTGCCGCTGCTGCGGTCTCTGCTCAGCGACCAGCTGACCAGTCCATCTGCGACTACTACACGACTGCCCTGTTGATGGAGAACAACGCCACAAACCAACAGACCGTCTTGACTTTGGTCGTGAACACTGCCGTCATTGGCAACTACACCTCCAACCCAGGCTCCCTCGTCGCTGTTCCAGGTATCTTGGCTCCAGGTACCGGCGAGTTCGAGGGTGTGAACCTCCTCCCATACTTCAATGGTGAGCTCGTTTCGACCAACGCTGGCGGTATGCCACGCTCCGTCAACTTCCTCGATGACGGCGGCGCTGCTCCTTTGATGATGAACATGCCAGCCAATGGCACCGACTCTGCTCAATAGTAAGTTCTCTTTCCATGATGAGACGCCGATTACATTCCACAAGAGACTGACATCATTCTCAGCCGCCTCCTCACTCACCTCTACTCATACTTCGCCGTCCTTCTCGGATGCTCCGAGTTCGGCAACTCCACCGGCCAGTACGAGGGCGACGTCTCTCAGTACTCCGTGCACAAGTACATGGCCCTCGATAACGCTGAGGTCGGATACTTCATCACTCAAGTCGGTCTTGCCGCCAAGTCTTTCGGCGTCACTGACGACGATGTCACTGCTGTTGGCACCGCCTTGAAGAACGCTTTCGGCTACCGATGCTCTCCACCAGCTGCTATCCCACCAACCGCGTCTGCTGAGCTTCAAGCCATCTGCATTGCGGAGGACTGCCCAATTGCCACTGAGAGCGCCACATGCGACGCCTACGAGGCTGTCATGGAGCCTGCTACCGCTACCATGTCCGCCACTGGATCGATGTCTGCCATGCCATCTGAGACCACGGGTGGTGGTATGATGGGATCTGGATCAGGCTCCATGCCTTCCGCCACCATGAGCATGCCAGAGCAGTCAACTGGCGGTGCTGGTTCGCTTTTGCCAGTCATGGGAGGTGTTGTTGGTGGTGCGATGGCTGCTGTCCTCGCTTTGTAAGCAATCGATGTTGGTTGATGGGGAGAGTGAAAGATCATGTGGTGGAAGGAAAGACGTCTTGGTAGAGATACCCCAAAATCTGATCAAAAATGAAAATTAATGTGTATACTTGATAACGATATATCATGGCAACATATTTCAGTTATGACGCTATTCTGCATTCCCATCAATCGTCCTGTTCCTTGTCAATTTGTTCGGAATTTCCGTTGTGAATGTTCTGACCTGCACGGATTCGCCGACAATGACCAGGCGGAATTTCGTCCGACTTTGAAAAACTGTGGCGCGCCAACCAACATTTTCGTGGAGTGCGGATAACCTTGTCATCTCGGCTACTATAGGATGCTGGCTCAACGAGCTGAGGAAAAACCCCAATCCTCTCGATAAGGTATGCTGGATAAGTGGGAGACCAGAGTGCGTGGCGATCGTAGAGCAACCAAGACATCTTACACTAGCGAGCGCGATCATTTCTGCAAATGCACATCTCCTGGAGAGCTAAGCACGGAAAATTTGAGCAAGCAGAAGTTGACCGATTCTTGGAATAAGTGCAAGATGCACTGTGAAGGATTGCCTGATTTCAGCAACAAGCCCACTGCGCGCACATAGTATGCGCGCGATGGCAAGGCCTTTCCCCCAAAGATCCTTGCCCGTTGTGTGGGTGTTGTTGCGCGGGCATATTGGCTCTAGAGGGGACTTTGATGATGGCAATCCTACCAATGGCCACTCAAGAGGAGGAAGGGCACCGCCTTGCGCTGAGTGCGAATTGCGCCAGTATAAACTTCAGCAGGAGCGAGATCAACCCGGAGAAGGTTGCTGCTGATGCTTCTATAAGCCACACGCCTTTCGAGGGGTCTTCGTTGCATATGAAGGGAAAGGCATTGCTGAAATCGAACGGGAGTTTCTGGCCCAGGAAGGGAGCAAAGAATGCTCTCATCCCCCTATTTATCTTGTCCTGCACCAGCGCAACGCCGCAGTGGTTTCGACGGCTGGGATCTCCATAGACTGGCGGAGCTCAGTGACTCTGTCCAAAAGCTCTCAACGTTGTGCTTCACTTAGGTAAGTCAATGGAACCTGCCAGATATGTCTTTCTTAACGACCGTTGGCGACGAAACCTCACATCCGCGCGTGCAGGCGACGGTGAGGTGAGTTGTTTTGCGATTTCTTCTCCCCTTTCTGTCCATCCTCTGCCATTGCCACGCCAGACCAGTTTGTCGTGCCTTGCCAGCCGACCATGGAGAGACGCCGGCGTGAACTCGCCCACTTGGTGGGCTATGCAAGATTGGAGAACGCTGCTAACGATCTCCGCTTTCCAGGTGACCAGCAATTCCACCACACCTGCAACCTCACCCTCTACCTGCTCGCCCTCGAAATGGCCGGCGACATCCCCGAGGCGGTGCGCGAGCTGCGGGAGCTCAACCTCCACGAAACGGACTATGCCGGCATGTGTCGCCTTTTCTGCTCGGTCTCGCGCATCCACGAGGAGATACAGCGGTACCTGGAGGGCTTGCAGTCGCCACAACAGACCACGGAGCGCGCGATGCCTGAGATACACACCATCAACATGCAGATGCGAGAGTATCGCGAGAATCTGAGAGCCATCGGCCAGCAAGCACGAGGCGTCAATGTCCCTGCCCATCATGGCAAGCACAACCCTTTCAAGCTGGAGATCCAAGTCGTCCACACACAGCTCGAGCGCTTCAGGTTTGTGCCGCTGTATTCAGCAACATTTGTCCGCGCTGACAATGCCTGCAGAGACAGCTTCGCTACCCTCGCAGCATCGTTTGAACTACTGTCGTCGACCTTTTGCGAACAGCTGTACCACCCAGCGCTCGCCAGTCTCGAGGACGGAGAGCTGTTGACAGTCAGGGAGGCCCTGGACTCTTTGAACATGCGCTTAGAAGGCCTGTAAGTGGAGCGATTGGTGTGGAAACTCGCGGGCTTTGTCCTGCTGCACACACAGCACCGTGGGAACACTCCTGACCACGGCTGCCGATCATTCTCGAAGCAACGCCATTGGAACGAGTACTAATTTCCTCTTTCTGAACCCAGATATGACCGCGCGCAGAACGATAAAGAGTGCACGCAGCAGAAGATTGACGTGTGCGAGCACCTGTTCAGAAAGGCTGCGGATGAGCGCGTTGCGCGTCAACAGCTAAAATCTGCAACGACTAGCACGACTCCCAAGACACACCAATACCCAGCGGAGGCCACTCCCAAGACAGCAACAACTTCTGCTGAGCACGACGCAGAACCAGTAGAGGCACTTAGAGCTGAGCTGGAAGAAGCCCTGCCTACCGCAAAGCCTGGTGGTCGACGTAGGCCGCGTGCCCTGAGGCCGGCAACCAGAGACGCGTCGCGAATCCCAACACCCGACCTGGCAGCTCGTGCTCAGTCAGACGACGACAGCCCGACCCTCACACAAGCACCGAGTACTCAACATGGCGCCTCTGCCAACTATACCGGCACCCTGAGCGCACCCCTGCCACCAGGTAACCCCATCTCGTCGTTCAGCGCCGTTGGGGAACAAGTACACAGACGCGGCCAACACAACCGTGCTGCTACTGTTGAACCGAGCAACTACATTGCCACAGATTCCATCGCAGGCCCGCCTCAGCTAGGCTCCGTTGTCAGAACCAGACGCCACGGGCAGAGTCGGCCGCGCATTTTCACCGGTTCATTCAATGACCTCGAGAACGACATGCATCGTCTGCGCATTGCCGAGGACGACGGCCCCACCACACGCGAAGTGACTGAGCGTACAGGCAGAACTGGGCCTGTCGTTGTCCGCGACTTTGCAACCCCTTCGGGATCAGGAACGCCAGTCACCAGCATTCCGCCAAGTCCCGTCACTCTCTTCCATCGACATGACGCCAGCATAGTCCGCGAAAGCGAGAATCAGAATCGTGCCTCTGATCATCGGCCGAGCCAGCTCGATCGTGCCCGAACCAGGACCTTGGGAGATACGACCACCAGCTTCAGCGAGTGGCTAGAACAGCCCAGCAGGGATAGCAGCAACCGGCCACGCAGCAGTTCTAGCCGACGTCGCAGAGAACGCACTTTGTGAGTCGACAAAAACGAGTAAGTCCAAGGGCATGTCTTCATGGGCGGCACACGACTTTCGCCTTAACCACAACACGCGTTGGTTCGATATCCTCTTCAGAACCGTGGCCTAATTTGAGCACAAGAGGGAAAGCAGCGCATGTTATGGCATTGGAGGAAGAGGTAGCTTCAAGGGATGTGTCATCCATCCTCACGGGGTCGAACGGCGACCCGGGTTCGGGTAGAACGAATTGGTACTGGGCATGCTGTACACGAAAGACGTGTGACAGAGACACAATACGCTTTACGATTGCGTTCAGTGAAGAGGTCATAGCAGCAGACTCTTCCGTTCCAGTCAGCGAAGTTAGGGTGATGCAGATCATCTCGCTCAACGCCTTAGCAGCTGAATCCACGGCGTCTTTGATGTCGGCGTCCTGCTTGATTGCGTCCAGTGTCCCGGATCGCCATTTGTCATAGGATGCATTCGGCAGGATTATCGACATTGTCTCCATGGCTTTCTTGACGCCCTTTCGCCATACAGGTAGGCCAAACAGCAGTGGATCGTTCCAAACTTCCATAAGATAGCAGGCAACCACAGCCTGGAGCGCCGCGAGTTTGTTCGCTGGATCCCAGTCCCGAAACAATGGACGCAGGTAATCCACATGCTTGGACTCTACAACACTTTCCACGCATGCCAACATCTCCGCAGCTGGCCGTTCCATCTTGATGCGGCGAAAGGTATTGAGGACCCAATTCTGCATTTCATGGTAGAGAACTTGCATTTCTGCAGTGAAGCTCAGGTCCGGATATTGGCTGTCCATGCGCGTTGCCGTTGAGATGCTGCGCTTCAGGCCCAGCAGCTGTCGCTTGATCTCCACGAATGCCTCTTGCGCTTTGTCTCTCTCCAGCACGAGTCTCTTGTTTTGCAGATCCATCTCTGCTCGCCAATCTCCATCATGCCGTTCCAAGTCAGACTCAAGTCTTTCGACGTCCTCTTCCAGCGCGTTGCACTTGTCCTCCAGTGCCTGCTTCAGTTCCGTCTCTTTCTCTAGCAGGTCTTTCAATTTTGCGATCTCTTCATCTTTGGATTTGAGGGCTTCGGCCTCGCTTTCTCCATTACGACTTGGACTCTTGCTCTTGTCGAGTCTGCGTGTGCCTTTCAGGGATCCCTCGCTGTGAGACCGCTCAAAAGTGGCTTTCAAGCTGGCGATCTTGGGTGTGGTCCGCCGCAGTCCTTCACGACCGTCCGATCCAGACGGACTGCCCGCTGTGCTCTTATCCTGTACTGGCGTCCTGAGAGGCACTTCCACTACGGTCTCGACTATGCTCTCGGTGCCCGAGGCTGGGTGTGTCTCAGCTCGTGGCGATTCGCCCGCTTGCCCAATCTGACCGGCCACGCTCTTCGGCTCCATCTCTTCTACAGCCGTAATAGATCTGCTCTCGCCTCCTTCTACGGAAGCCATCGGATGTCTACTATTCAGCCCCCTTTGACTGAGGAAGCATCGGCATCTTTCAATAGGGCTGGGCGTGGTGAACTGAATGAGCTCTTCTACTAATGAGACCGACCAGTTTTTCAGTCTACAATGACGAACGAAGCTGTTTCAGATTATCCAGGAACAGTTGCCAGATCCAAGAGGCTGTGAGATGAGTGTTCGGCTCCGCCATCTCCGCTGTCCTGCATGCGGAATGCCACCATGCACGCGCGCAGAACTCAGGAGTGTGGAGGTTGGCAGCAAGCTTTGGACCATTTGGAGGCGGATCTGCACACTAAACCCACCAGGCTGACTGAGCTGATGCGCAATATTGGCTTCAGGTGGATGGCGCATATCATGCGCAGGCTTCGCCCTGCTCCGCATCAACTGGGAGGCGTTCCGGAGCATTTCAACCGGACATTTGACAGCTTGGGACGAACTGCTCAGGCTGGAATATATGGATTGTGGCTTCCACAAAAGTCAATGCGGGCTACCAGATTGAGAGGCCGATCCAAAGCCTCGAGGCGGGCTTGGTTCCTCAATCCACGCGGCAGCTCTACAAGAGATAGACTGATGGGAGCCTGACTGTGGTCGAATTCGCGCGACGGTAGAGATCTACGCAAGCGCGATCCACGGACACGCGGGCAGGATGACGCGCAACGGCAACGGTA
Organism: Cercospora canescens BHU; assembly: GCA_000347735.1. Lineage (NCBI taxonomy): Eukaryota > Fungi > Ascomycota > Dothideomycetes > Mycosphaerellales > Mycosphaerellaceae > Cercospora > Cercospora canescens. Next base: position 8,376 of record ANSM01006287.1, on the reverse strand, counting down.
GCAGTCACAAAGAAACTCCCATGGCAGCAGCGACAGCTTCGTTGGCGACGCTTACACTGGAAGACGCCGACCTTTCGGTTCCTGAAGTTCCAGACGATACACAGGATAGACTTATCGTGGGGGTTGACTTCGGCACCACCTACTCTGGTGTAGCCGCAGCTTACAGTGTACGTGTTTTAGCGTCTTGACAGCAAACAAGGAGTGCACCACCCGCACTCAGACTCATGTAACTGACGGAACTCGCCACTTGCCAGGCCACTCCCGACGACATCGACATAATCAAGTCATGGCCCGGAGGCAATGGCATAACGTCTGACAAAGTCCCGACCGAGATCGCGTATACCAGGACCGATGCGCCTGTCAATGGCGAAAATGAGGGCGGCGAACAGAATGGTGACAATGTGCAGATACGGTGGGGGTTTCAGTTCAAGCCGGAGGAGTCTCGTCTTCGCTGCATCAAGCTATTCCTCGACCGAAACCAGAGACTACCACACTTCGTTAGCCCGCTCGAAACGGCAGCACTTCTCCGAAAGAGCGATCGAACTGTCTTCAATGCAGTCACGGACTACCTGACTAAGATCTATGAGCATACAATGGAGACGTTGACACGAAGATACGGCGAGGGATTCATGAGTACGACGACAGTGTCTATTGTTCTCACAGTGCCTGCAGTCTGGTCAGACGCGGCGAAGAATTCAACCTTGCAAGCAGCTGAAAAGGCGGGCATGGGCGACAGACACGACTTGCGACTCATCTCTGAGCCAGAAGCAGCAGCGGTGTACACACTAAAGAGCATGCAGCCCAGCAGCCTCAAAGTGGGAGAGAACTACATTGTCTGCGACGCAGGAGGCGGTACGGTAGATCTGATAGCATATAAGATCACACATGCCTCGCCTCTGCGCATCGAGGAGAGTAATGTCGGCTCAGGCGGGCTTTGTGGATCTGCAATGCTGAATTATCGCTTCGAAGATGCGGTGCGACAACGCATCGGGCAGGAGTGCTATGACAACATGCGAGAGAAGAAGCCGAAAACTTGGCAGATGGGTCTCAAGTATTTCGAGGAGTTCATCAAGCGTAATTTCAACGAAGAAGAGCACGGTGAAGTAAATGTGCCCTTTCCCGGCCTGCCCGATGATGAAGATGCAGGTCTCGAAAGTGGATTTCTGGTCATGACAGCTGAGCAGGTCAAGGACATCTTTGACCCCATCATTGCGGATTGTGTTGAGCTGGTAGAGGGGCAGATCAATGCGATTCGCGATAGCGGCGGCACAGTTTCTGGCATTATCCTTGTCGGCGGCTTTGGCCAGAGCAACTATTTATACAAGAAGCTCAAGGAACACTTCAACCAGAACCCACCTCCGCAGTATACGGAGAAGCCGACACACGAGGCTGCGAAGGCACCGCAGACTGCTATCGAAGTGCTGCAGCCTTTGCATGCCTGGACGGCCGTCGTCAGAGGAGCTGTAATTCGTGGTCTCGAGGGAAGTCTGGTGGAGAAGCGTCAAGCGCGGTTCCATTATGGGACAAGCTATGCGACTGTCTATGATGAGAACAAGCACCCTGCCGCTGATCGGTACTGGTCACCACTCTGGGAGAAATGGATGGGTATGTTGTATTAACCAGATCCGGACCTGGTCGCTTGTTGACGTTCTTCACCAGTGTCTGATCGAATGCAGTGGCACATTGCCAAGGTGAGCTTCTCGGCCAGTCAAAGGCTAAATGCGATACTAACACATGTGCAGGGCACTTCTGTCGCGCCAGAAACACCCATATCTTTTCATTACACTCGCAACTTCCGCCCAGGGCAGTCCCTCGTGGTCGAAGACGAGCTGATCGCCTGTGATTTCGAAGAAGCGCCAGATGCGTACAACAAGAGTTTGCGCAGCCTGTGTACTCTGACAACAGATCTGTCAGCTGTCCCGCCAGGGCTCTTCACTCGACTGACTACTACAAAGGGAGTCGAATTCATGAACCTTGATTTCGAGCTGAGGATGTACATTGAGACAGGATTGGTTTTTGAATTGAGAGTGGATGGGGTGAAGTATGGGAGTGTACAGGCGGAGTTCCATTGAATATTGGCGATTACCCCCTCTTGCATTTGGGCGTTTAGTAGTGACTGATATGTGAAATCCAACTGAACTCCATAATCACGTGCTTTGGCGTTCCACTTTACGCGCGGACGCGTGAATGGACCCTGTCTTTGAGCCTCGTCTCCTCGGTTGCCACCTTCCTGCACTGTTCGGCTTTACATAACCACTTCTGCTTAAGACAACGCACCTTGTCGACTGCCTGTCGCTACACTCGATACACCAGACAGCATGTCGGGCAGAAGAGGCACTGGCCGCGCCATTCGCGGACCCAACTCCGCACTGACAGACTACCTTGCTGTGAGTTCAGGCAGTCAATGCCGTCAATCGAGAAGTGGTGCGCTAAAATGTCCTAGGCGAACAATATCTCTGCACAGCAGATCCGCGACGACTTCGAGCGCCGACGACGACAACGCGAGGCAGAGCAGGCTTCAGAACAGAACTCGAATGCGCCCACGCCGAACAGCGCTGACGATGAGGCAGTAGCTGCCGCTGCAGCCGCGGAGGCTGCGGAAGAAGCAGAGAAGGTCGAAAAGGGCAAGAAGCGGAAGCGAGTGGCAGAAGAGGCCAAGGAGGAGGCGAAGATGGCGAAAGCGTCTTCGTCGAAGAAGTCGAAGAAGAAGGGGAAGAAGAACCACTCGGACGACGATGACAGCGACTTCGATGCCGACTTTGCGAAGGGCATGTATAAGAAGTCGCGGCCGGCTCCTGGACAACTCGAGAACTGCGAACTGTGCGGCAAGCGATTTACCGTCACGCCATACAACAAGGAGGGCCCTGATGGAGGTCTCCTGTGCACACCCTGCGGGAAAGAACTTACGAAGGATCTAAAGAAAGAGAAGAAAGCCGCGGCTCCCAAACCAATAGGCAGGAAGCGTCGGAAGATCGAGAGCGATCGATTAGATGGATATGCTGTTGGTGGGGCGAAGACACTCCAGGAACTCTGCATCGCGAAAGCTGTGGAATTTCACGAGGACGTTGATGACCTTGGACATATGCCTCAGCCACTTCTGGAGAGACTCAGTCAGATTTTCTCAAAGAAGCGTGTCCTCAAGCCGAAAGCATTGCCGCTCTTTCTCCGACCAGATCTGGATGCCGTGATACTCCACGACGCAGCATACCTAGAAGAAGAGGACTATCATCAGATATTTGCCATGGTTCCTCGGATGGAGACGCTTGTCCTGCAGAATTGCTGCCAACTCAAAGACAAGGCTATCAACTATATGCTGGGGAGATGCCGAGATCTGAAGCATATCCAATTGTATGCGGCGAATCTCGTCTCCAACGAAATGTGGCAACGCGTGTTTCGCGAGCTCGGCGAGAAACTGGAAACCGTCATGCTCAAGTGGCTGGACGCTGCGTTCGATGACACTGTGGTGGAAGACATGCTGAAATACTGCCCCAACCTCAAGCGCGTGAAGCTGAAGATGTGCCGCCGCATCGGTGATGGTGCTGTCAGAGCCATAGCGGAGATGTCCAAGCTCGAACGTCTGTCCTTGATGCTTAGCAGTTCAGTCGACGTCGATATACTTCTCGATCTCGTGCAGAAGCGTGGACCACAACTTCGGACTCTCTCCCTCGAAAAGTGCTACGAGGTGGACGAAAACATCCTCCAAGCCATTCACGACAACTGCCATCAGTTGACGAAAGTGCGCATCTCAGAGAACGACTACGCAGTTGACGCAAGCTTCGAAGCCCTCTTCACCAACTGGCGCAACCCACCGTTGACCTTTGTCGATTTCAACAGCACGCGCGATGTCGACAACAGCAACCCAGACGGGCCCTCTGAAGCCATCGGCATGGCCTCCGCCGGTTTCAAAGCCCTCATGGCGCACTCCGGCTCTCATCTCCAACACCTCGATATCGCCTCATGCCGCCACATCGCACTCTCCGCGTTCATGGATGTGTTCAATGGCAGCCAGAACTATCCGGCTCTCGAATACATAAATGTCAGCTTCTGCAACAGCGTCGACAATGCCGTCATCACCGGCATTTTCCGCAGCTGTCCCAGTCTGAAGAAACTCGTCGCGTTCGGATGTTTTCAGGTCCTGGATATCGTCGTTCCGCGCACCATGGCGTTGATCGGTGTGCCGAAGGCTCAGGATGCGATTGAGCAGTTTGGGGTGGGGATTGACGTCGATGAGGCGGTGGAGAGGATGGTTCAGATTGAGGCTGCGGCTTAGGATGGACTGAGGTGATTTCGTGGCACTTGGTTCAATGTGTTCTCTTTTGTTTTTGGTCCAGCGAGGATGAGGCTCTCTTGAAAGAGAGAGAGCAGTGGGGATGGAATCCGCAACGAAGAGAGTATATTTACTAGAGCGAAATGAGGAACGTGTACATGAGTGACACGAAAAGAACGCGTATATGTCTGTGATATATGATAGTCATCTCTTTTGATTCTTCTTTGCGCCGTCCAATCCAGATTCATCCTGATCCCGACGATCCGGAAAAGCCTTTCGTCTCCTCGCTCGACAATGCATGACCCGCAGACTGACCGCACTGCTGGAATGCCGAGAGGAAACAAGATTACCATCTCACACGTCATCTTCTATCTACTTCTAAGGCGCTAAAGATTTTCTATGTCGATATCGAATCTAATCTTACGCACGGCATCCTGAGTCATTATACCTCCTGATGCCACGAAGTCTTTGCAAGCTCCCAATCCAGCATCCACGACTCTACCGCTTCGACGAGACGCTTCTGTGTCTCCACGATTCTCGAAGGCGGAAGGTCAGCAGTGGTTTCGTTGGGGAAGAGGCCGTTCTCGTCCCTGGTGGTGATATCACGTGTTAGTCAGCTTCCGCAGGGACGTATATGTTCCGTCATGCAATGTTTTGTCTTGTGATTCAACTCACCAATGATGCACGGCTTCCGAGATGAAAATGAAAGGTTCTGTCGCGGTGCTGGTACGGTTTTTCGCTCCGAATTCGAACGCGTGTGGAGTGGCGGGATACCAAGGATCCCATGCGCCGTCGACGATGGCGAGGCGTGGGTAGGAGAGATCGTAGCCGCCATATTGGTTGATGATGTCGACGTTTGGGGGTTCGGAGATGTTGAACGCGAACTTGCAGATCAAGGATGAGAATTCCACGTCGATTGTGCGCGATACGAGCGGCGGGCCGTATTCTGGTGGAGTGTTTCCTGTCTGGAGGTAGCCCCATTCGGTACAGTATTGGTAAGGCCAGCTCTTAAAGGAAGCATCTGCGATACTGGTCAGGGCGGTGTAGGTCTCGTTTTGGATGGAGGCGAAGTATTGTTCCTGGGTATGGTTGGATTCTCTCTGGGACCGGATCTGGGTTGCGTTGAGGTGTCCTATTACGTTCAGGAGCTGAGTTGCGTTTGCTTCTGTTCCGGACGCCTGTATGAGGCTCTCTACTGCGGATCGCCTACTCTCGGTTTCGGGGTAGAGCACTTTGGGAGATGTGATGTTATCGCAATACTCGTAGAAATCGTTGCTTCCTACAGCCGGGTCCCAGTTCAATGCTTGCCAGCTTCCAAGTGGATTCATAGTGACGGCTTGCGCGAAGTACTTGTCGTCTGAAAGGCCGTCCATGCCGAACACAGTTTTGAGCTGCGAAGACAGGTCGGTATCGTTCTTGTCCAAGATGATACCATCCACAAAACTGACAAGTTGTCGCTGAGCTTCGATGCAAGCTGGAGGACCATTCTCTGCGATGGGAACATAGTATTGCCAGTAGTCCCAGATCGCCTTGGTCACACCAGAGCTGGAGATAGCGCCCCAAAACACATCCGGATAGATCACTCGCAGTAGAGCACTGAAAGCTCCGGCGTACGAACCGCCGTACGAAAAGTACGGTGTGGTCTTCGCCGTAAGGTCACCATACTTCTCGAGACCAGGAAATTGAATGTTCGAAGCGAAGTAAGCCTCATCGGCCAAGGCTTGTGCGGTGGTCAAGAATCTGAAGTTCTCGGTCGAGAGGTCCGGTACAGGCCACGAGGTGCCATAGTAGCGATGCTCCAGCACAACGCCAATGCCTTTTGTGGCTTTGGCTATTTGATGCAGAATACCTTTTTGCAGGAATGGAAGCCTGCCTACTCCACTAGTCTCGCCTGACTGCAGGATAACCACTGGGCCGCCAGGCTGATAGTGAGAAGCATCGAACCAATAGCGCAGTGGGAACGTGCCATTGACGTGTGGCTCGTACTTGGTCTCATTGTGAAAGTGGTCTATGGGAACAGAGAAGTTATGGGCTGGATATCGAGCAGACAATTCTTCTGGTGCCGCGCGTTTGGATAGAGTTGGAGCCTGGTCGTAGGGTGAGTTTGAGGCACAAGCACTTCTCGTGCGCTGTTCTCACCTTTTGTCTGGCCTCGGACCTCGGCTCGACACCCAGAGCGACTTCAATGGCATTCACGCATGCTAGTGACCCGAATGCCAGCGAGACTAAGGTCGAAAGCGGCGCCATGGGGTGAACGCGACAGAGAACAAGGCCTACCCCGAATGATATCTCCCGGTGGCGCAGGGCGTATATTGTACAAGCTATTCACGGCAGCATCGCATGATCATCGGCTGCAGGTCAAGTGGAACTGTCCATGGTGGGAGGACGGATGAGGAAGGTGCAGAAAGATGAATTGTTTGCGAGTGTAACGTCGCAATCCGGTCCGAGTATGGCGGATTTTTAGTACTAAAGCTGCAACAACTCGAATCTCGAAATGAGCTTTACTTGTTTATAGCGTTTGCTAGTAGCTAGCATTACCTCGGTCTGCTTTTTTAAATAATTTTAGTAGTAATTGTTAGAAAGTGCAGTCTAGTTAGACATTCTAAGAGATACTTTAGGATAATAGATTAGGTAACATAGGTTATATAACTTAGCTAATGCCCTATCTTAGGAGTAAGATGCGACCTATAACTAACTAATATAATTAATTTAGTTGGTTCCTACTTATTACCTCTACTTCTACTATATATTATAAACTCTTATCTAACGTACGATCTAACAGACTATTTAATAGGTTATAAGCTTAGGTTTATAGAGAGGCCCTAAGTAGAAAGAGTTAGCCTTCTTATTCTTAAAGTAATATATATTACCTCTTATAGAACCTATAGTATTAATAAGGATAGAGAAGCAGGAAAAGAGTATAAGAGAGACTAGAGGCATATCCTATCTATACTGCCTAGAAGCTTTAGAAGATCCTAGTTATAAACTAGAAGTTCCTAAAGGGCAGGTAAGACAGAGAAAAGCCTAGTAAGGCATACTCTGCTTTAAAAGAGAAGTATACTAAAGGAGTATAAAGAAGAAAGGATTAGCTTTAGATTATAGTACTATAAAGGTAATATAGCAACGTATAGACTACCTTAGACTACTATCCGAAGATAAGACTAATTCTTGCCGAAATTCTTCTTCGTCGTATATGTTCTGCCTACGTATACTATATACTTAGTAGTACGGCAGCACCTGTACTACTAAGACACAGGCTGCCTTAGGCCTAAGGCTTTACTTAGCTCTTATAATTATCCTTCTTTTTCTATAGAGCTGCCTTAGCTCGTAGGCTAGCTATATTATAGTATAGTATAGGTTATATATAGGTCGCTTTGCGTATACGAGTCGTATAGTATACGATATTACGTAGGTACGCCCTAAGGTTAGTATTATTACTATATATTATCGTTCTACTATTTATAGAGAGAAGTAGTATATTACTATATACTCCGCCCTAGTAATAAGCTAGTAGCGCGTGCGTTCTACTAGCGATAATAGTATGTTACTATTAAGCTTTATACTTCTACTAATAAGCAGTAGCCGCTTATCCTAGTTCTGCTAGGGGCTATAAAAACCGTAGGTAGTTCCCCTCTATAGAAAACAAAACATACACCCTTTGGACCACTTGTTTTTTATAGTCTTAGTAACAGCCTCGTCGTTTTAAATATAACGCTACGGCTAGTAGGTTATCGATACCGGATAAGCTACCTACGATTCCGAGCGCCTAACGTAGTTCTATCGCCTCGAAGAGCTACGCGAGAGAGTTATTACGGCCGGAAGCTATATAGGCAAATATAGGAGGCGTTATTCTTACTACTACGTCTGTAGCTACTACTAGAAGATTCTAGGACATTTATACCTAATATAGGAGAATCGCTATATACTGCTATATAGGGCCCTAGGCTCGCTATAGTAGTATATAGTAGTTAATCTATTAAAATAGAGCCGAAGGTAGGGCTGCGTAACATCTCTATAAACAAGAACTATCGAAAATATACTAGAGAGGTATTAATTATAGCCTAATAGTACGAACTACGACAAAGCTATAGATTAACGTAATACTATAA